>JAVSBS010022766.1:28659-89171 GCA_033124195.1 Coracias cyanogaster | reverse complement strand
AGGAAAGGAAAGGAAAGGAAAGGAAAGGAAAGGAAAGGAAAGGAAAGGAAAGGAAAGGAAAGGAAAGGAAAGAAAAGGAAAGGAAAGGAAAGGAATATCTTCTTTCTGCCCTTTCTCCTTTTCTCCCCAGAATGAGCTCTTTTTATCCCAAACAGAAAGCAAGTGCTTTGCAGTGCCAGATCTTTCTTTCATGGCCTGATTCCTCTGAGGACTGCAGACACCCAGGCAGAAGAAGAAAAGAGAAAGTAGTTATCTTCACTGCAGTATTTTGTCACCTAACTTTCAATGGACAACCAAGAGCATTGACTTGCTGAGCCTGTCTCCCCTGCTCTCTGGAATCAGTCACTTTTCGCTTTGTAGCTTTCATTTTGCAATTTTGCTAAATTTCTTCTCCTCAAAGTTTTGCTTCTCATTTATATCCAGCTCCCCTTTCAGTGTCTCACTGTGTTTTTCCACTGCCTCCCTCTCTCTGCCTCTCTCCTAATCCCAACTCTTCTTTTACTCTCTTCTCCTCCCTAGGGTTTGTCCTCCTTAGTTTTTCATTCATATCCCCACACCTATTGAAATTTTTTCCTTATCTAAATTCACATTTCTTGCCCTCTTTCTCAGATTCTCAGTTTTCCTTCCTTCATCCCCTTTCTCAACTGATTTTTCTCCTAACCACACATTTTTCTTGCCTCTTATGGTCTCTGACACTCCATGTCCCCCCCACCTGAGAAGGGGCAAAACCAAAACACATTGAAATGGACCAGTGCTCTCACTGTGTCCAGCTTGGTGGAGGGGGTCTGTAGGCCAGCTGAGCATGACCTCCCTCTGCGAACACCTTACCTGGCCCTCTTGAGAAGGGGTGTCCTGCAGGTCAGGAGACCTATGCGAGCTGACCCAAGGCCCAAGGTTGTCCCTGTAAGTGAAGTGCCTGAGTTAGGAGCCTAATACCGTCAACAGCAAGCAACAGGCATCTCTCTCTACTTACCCACTCCTAAAAGGACATGAAAAGGCATTTCCTCATCTCACCAGAGTACAATGAGACCTAAACATGTTAAATAACATATTCTGGGTGATCTGCACCCTGAACTGAAGCTCAGCTTCTTTACTCAGCTGCCCAGTACCGAAAATACCCTCTTACCTGCCTTATGCAGGACGAAACTGTGGGAGGAAGGCTTACGCATCCAGAGGGGCACCGAATCTGCTCCCATCACAGGCAGGTAATCAAAACATGCTTGTACTGTGATAGGTACCTGTGCCTGCAATCACTCGCTCCACCTATTTCTCCAAGGAGGGGAAAGAAAGGCGGTCACTTCTTTGTAACTGCAGGAAAGCCCCAGTTTCTAGGAACTCACACCTTTGGGTGAAATCTCACCAAAAAAGTCTTCCAGGGCTAGCAGAAGAGAAAGGTTTAGTGCCAGTAAGCCTGGGCTTCATAGGAGCTGTGACTTGCTGATGACCATAGTCCCATCAAGACAGGAAGGACCCTGTGTCACAGGGACCCAAGTGCTCAACAGTGTTTCCAGTCACAGATTTCCCTGTCTTTGCTCCTCTCCCAACAGCCCTGCAACACACAGCACCTGCACACCAATGTGTTATTGCTGGCACCATCCCTTGTTCTGCAAGATCAATGAAATAGCAGCATTTCCCTGATCTTATTCCAGGTTTAGCTAACCAAAATCAAACATCCCAGATCCACCAAGCCCAAACCAAGGAAAACTCAGCTCCATGACTATTTTGTGGAGCATGATACTTCTGGAAAACATAGTTATAGGCTGTACTGAATTTGTTGCGCTTTGTTTTTCTGCTGTTCATCTCTAGGGATGTCTCATACGTGGAGAAGAGACATCAGATGTACTAAGAGCACACACTTGTGGGTGCTTGCAATGCTTTACCTCACCCACACATCCTCTCTGCCTGGTTACACTGAGTCTTGTTTGCTTTTTAGAGCAAGGCTGTGACAGCTTGGCCTTGTTGCACATTTTCATAGCTGCAGGAATCCTGACCGTGGCCAAGAGTCCGCACTTGTTGTGGTTCCATCTGCAGGGTCTAAGGTCAGTGGCGAGGATGGCTGGCAGGGGATGGCAATATCTTTAAGTGAATCCATTAATATAGATGGAAATGAACAGATGAGCATTTGGGCACATTTGCTGCTTTCTTTCAAACCTCAGAAACAGTTGGTACAGCCAAGAACACTTTTTCTACCCCAACTGTATACTACAATTGGTCTAACAAAAATACATATGATTTGTCTACAAAAATCACTCTTCTGGGCACTTTACAGCCATAAAGCATGCTGTTTGCTATTCCTGACTTCCTTTAAAAGGCCAGGTCTTGCTGCTTGTATTAGTGAACGCACCAGACACATGGTACAGCCAAGTGAGCACTGCTGTAGGAGTCTTCACATTATAGTTTTCTAGGCTTGATCCTTCATGCACTTAAATTGATTTTACACTCATGGCACTCCTGGGACACCCAGGCAGCTGCTTCAGGCTTTTGCCAGTGTAAGTAAGATTAGTATAGGGCCCAAGAGCTTGTGCGCCTTGCAACAGCCTACATGTCGCAGGCACTTTTACCCCAGTGATCTTGTATCTGTGTCTCCAGAGGACAAAGAGTGGGACTGGTATCCACAACTAGGATGAGCACAGAACTGATGAATAATCACAGGAATGGGCAAGCAAACTCAGATGAAAACAGGTAAAACTGTTTTAGGATCTGGGTGTGGTGCACATGTCTGCAAGTAGCATTTGGTCCTTCTGGCATCCGTAAGGCCATGTGCAGAGAACAGCTTGGTCAAAAAAGTGTGTTAAAAACAGAAGCTTAATGCCGCTCGCCTTGGTCTTCTGTAGGCTTAAGGCTGCTCCTGCCACCCACAGCCTCTGAGCTTGTCTTCTCCTCTCTTATTACTGAAACAACCTAAACATCATGTTTTAGTTATAAAGTGAGTTTAGTGGATGGAAGGGTGGGAGGGGAAGGGGGATTAAATTTACTGCTTCAGTGACTACAGATCTGAAATAAATCTCCGATTCAATGATAGATCAATAACACCAAGATTGGGTTTAAATTATTAATAAACTATGAGAAACGAGGATAATTATTCTGAGTCACAGCTCTCTAATGCACTGCACATTTTTTCCCTGAGACATCTGCATTGAAGCACGACCTGCTTATCTTTTGGCAGAAAGCTGCAGCCAAGAAGTTAATGCTTTTTGTTTTGCTAGCTAAGCATTTCAGAAAGCTTCATGAGATGAGACAGCCTAGTGACAACATGCTTCTCTCAGAGAGAAACCCTTAGGCCAGGATCCCCTAAAATATTTTGGTGTTTAATGTGCCCCTGGAAATCAATAGGATTGATATGAATTACATTTGTGAATGGTTTAGAAGGTCTTCTTCAGATGTCCTTCTGAACCTGGATGGCTGGAGGTGAAGGAGTTGCGTTAGCCTAAAAGGAAATGCTGGCCTTGAAAAGTGACATTGGATGGCTGCAGAGACCCATCTTGCTGGTGGCAACATGGAGTGACAGCATCGGGACTGCAGGAGTCAGGAGGTGAGGAACAGCTTTTGCACATTGCTGGTAAACTTCAATGACAGCACTACTGAAACATCAGTGAACTTCAAGTGAAGGTCACTTCACTCCCTCTTTTTGGGCAATAAGAGAGGAATCCATCAGCCCAAGGAGGCCTATTAAAATCAAGAAGCTGAAAACTATCATTTTCCTTCATTCTGAGTTGTGACCATTCCTATTGACTGAGACAACCCAGGCTGACATACCATGGGCTGAAGATGCTGAGCGCCTCTGAGCATCCTCCCACCCCAGCAGGTATCATTCCCCTGCTACAGTGTCATGGCTTAGGATGGTGATGGAGAGCAAGCCCAAATTCAAGGGGCCGCTCACTGCAAAATCAGCTCATCCCTGTGCTTTGACAGAGCAGACTGGAGTCATATGGGTTCAGACCACCCTTGATGATGCTTGTCAGTTGCTGGGCTATCAGGCAAGGTGCTCAGCATTGGCCTGGCTGACCAGGAAGGTACCTTCCTTGATAGGAGAGGAACAGAACCCAGCATATTGGTAACAAGAGGCATTTATCCTTGTCAAAGTGCTTCAACCAAATAAAAATTTCTGTGAACAAAGAGTACCTTTTGATGTTTGTGTTTTTTTTTTTTTTTTAAAGAACTGATGCCAAACAGCCACTTTTAAAAAGAAACCTACCATTCTGAGTACTTGGCATGTTGGACAAGGCTGCTTTAAATGAACTTACTATACTTCCTGGCAGCCAGGGGCTCATCTGAATAGCTCCACTCTGTCTGGGTCGTCTCATCCTCCATGTTATGCCTTCTGCTGTGGCTGGAGGCAGGATAGTCATTTGTAAAGAAGTGACCTGCAGTGGGATGCTTATAGGTGGTTCATGGCCAGCAAGGAAGAAAGCTGTGGAGCTTAGGAGCAGGCAGGCTTTCCCAGCAGTTTCCAGTGATTCTTGGTGGCATTATTTTTGGCAGGGAGCACCAGTCACCTTATATGAGTCCTGCCTCAGAAGATGTGAAAATTAGGTCACTGCACTGTGTGGAGGGGAGAGGTGTGCTCACAAAGCTAAGGACAGCAGAGCAGAGAGGGGTAACTGCCAGCAACCCAGAATGAGCAAGGAGTATTGTAGCAGCTGTGCACAGACTCCTCTATGCACTTACTGCTTTTCTTGCCTCCAGTTCACTGGACAAAATGAGTTTTTATCAGTCCTAAAATCCCTCTCCTGCCTATCTCAGCTTACACAGTTCTGCAAATGAGCCTGACTCTGCCAGGTGATATGGCATCGCTCTGCACCCCACGCGGGCTGGGGCTCTGCTGAGGCACCCTTCCTTTACCACAGCATGTCCTGCAGCTGCTGGGACTTCCCATACCCACTACCACTCTCTCCTTTCACCTGAAGTTGTCTGGCAGGGTATAAAATCATTCTGAGCCTACAGAGCTGTCAAGGTCTTCAGCTGCTTCTATCTGTGTAACACAGGGATAATTTTTTGATTGCCCCTGTGCTACACTAATTTAAAGATGCCTATGGCCTTGGCAAATGAAAAAAAAAAAACAAAACCGAAAACTTGTTCTAATTCAAGATAAGGAATGAAGCGCTTTTGATTTTATTTTTAAATTTATTTATCTGCATTAGTGATTCAACAAGGCCTTTACACATCACTGCTTTTTTATTAGTTACCTACAAATTGCAAGGGATTCTATAAGGGCACACAAATGAATACATCTGTGGATGAAAACATTGGAGGAATGGGGGGAAATGTGATGCCCTGGTGCTTCCATCACGTGTTTGCTCTCCCAGCTCTGCTGAGGTGGCAAAACAACATAATCTCTACCTTAGATATGAGAAGCAGAACCCAGTAAAGGGCCGTGTGCAGGTTAACTGGGACACATATTGAACCCAAGTGTCATGGGAGTCCCCATTCCTAGGACCTGTGGGTTGGCAGGTGACTTGGGCTGCTCCACAGGTCAAGGTGGTGTGTGCTTGAGAAGACGACGTGTGCTTGAGGACAAGCCATGCTCAGACTGAGCAACCTGCCTGCCCGTGAGGGATCTGAGTGCACCCCAGTGAGCCATAGACAGCTAGCTGCATGCACCCCAAATCACAGCCGGTCCCTTAAGGACAGTTTGGGCCAGCCCAGTGAGGAGCTGGGCTGCTGGGTCCCCTCCAGCTCTGACAGCAGCACCTCATGGGAAGGCACAAACCTCTCAGATGGGTTGGAAATGTCATTTTTCTTGCATTTGTGTAATGACTTTTTGTTAGCCTGGAAACCATAACACCAATTTCACTTGATATCACAACAGAGGTTTTTGGCTCAAACCATAACATTTTCATAATCTGGGGAAGAAATAGAGCCTGCATTCTTTCAGGCTGCAAGTTATGAATTTATAACCCTATAATGAAAAAACGCCTTGCTGCATGTTCATGTAGCAACACAACAGCCTTCCCTTAAACAGCTGCTTGTATCAGTTTCCTTTGGTGCCACGTGCATGTGGTAACATCTTTAAGGAAAAAAACCAAAATATCCTCTAGAAATTCGTATAAGAATGACACCAATGAACTGAGTGCCATTTAAAGTACATTGCAGAAGAAGCTGGTCTTTATTTGTCTTTTGAACAAGCATCTCTATTCAATTTCTGTTCTCTCCCCTTCTGTCTGCAAGGAAAATAAGATTATGTCTAACGTTTATATCAGACAGCTGAAAGGAGTGAGCCACGTCCCCGGCTGATGTGAATTCATGTTGCTGCAGCAGCATCGGTGGTGTGAAGGGTGGTATTACTCTGATTTACCGTGGCTGGGGAATCAGACCGCCCTCTCCTCCACAGCTGGAAGGGCAGCCTGCACAAAAAAGAATCACACATCACAGCT
This sequence comes from Coracias cyanogaster, assembly GCA_033124195.1. Lineage (NCBI taxonomy): Eukaryota > Metazoa > Chordata > Aves > Coraciiformes > Coraciidae > Coracias > Coracias cyanogaster. The sequence goes on along the minus strand of JAVSBS010022766.1, from coordinate 82,797 downwards.
GCTTTGAGAGATCCTGCAAAGGATTTATCTGTCTAACAACAACACCAACAGCAAAAATTTAAAAGAAACCTCTGCAGAGGTTGGCAGTGTCCCTGCAAATGTTGGGGTGCCCAAAGACAACCACTCAGACAGACATAACTTCCATTTTATTAATAGCAGGGGCACAGCAGCAGCTGCCAGCCTGTGGATGTTTCAGGCATACTGTAAATCTCCAGTTGTTAGGTGTTCCTGCAGCTCACCCGTGTATGGCAGAAATACAGTCTAATGTGATGGAATTACATAGAAAAATGTTACCAATTACTCTCCTTACTTGAATTCATCTGGCTGAGAGCCAATGGGCTGATCTGACAGGCTTTGTCGCTGCTGCTGGAGGGGAGAAGATAAACTTTCTTACAAAAAAAAAAAAAAGATCCTCTTTTTTTTTGTGTAGAACAGCGTGGTGTTTTTTCTTGCCTTGAGATTTCTTGCCATTTCATTATTTTGTATTTCAGATAAAACCTTCCCACCTTAACAAGGAACATTTTTCCCCATTGGTTTTAATGGTATAATAAATTGCAGGAGAGTGAAGAAAAAGCTCCCAAAAATGAGCTGTAAAGAAGTTGCTGGAGATGGAGGGCAGGCTTTGCAGAGGAAGAGACAAGAGTTACAAGCTAATTTACTTTGCCTTTCCATTCAACTTTCATCTGTAGGCAGCTTGGGTCTCCTTGTTTTACCTGCTCATTGGGAGGACACATCCCCATGGGTGTTTCACTTTCCCTGCTTGTGCCAGTGCGGCTGCACATGGGCAATGGGGTGAAGCGGACTGGGGCTGTGAAGGTCACGATGCTATAAGAATGAGGAGGAAACTGGGAACTTTAGTCCAGACACCCTGTACAAGCAGATGAGGTATCCGGAGGGGTTTGCTGTTAGAGCAGCACCTTTCTCCTCTGGGTTTGCATTAATTCAGCGGTCATGGACTGCAGGTTTCCTTCTGTGTGCAGAGCACAGCAGACCTGGGGTCTGTTGCAGCCCCCACCTGCCAGGTTGATTGTACATCTCCAATCAGCTCAAATGCTCTATCAGATAAACCAGCGCTTAGGCAACGTACTTCAGCGCCAACATCCCAAGTGGTGTTATTTCCAAAACATCACAGGGGACAGAGGGAGAGACTGAGGCCAGCTATATGCAGAAGGTGGTGGCAGGGAGGAGAGGCACCCATGGGCATGCAGAGGTCTGGGGAAAGAGTGTGGACATGGACGCATTTGGGAAGGGAAGCAGAGTGGCAGAGGAGATGGTGGAAATGAAAATGTAGAAGAGTAAGAGACATGATAAAAACAGAGGCATGTCTGTGACAGGGAGACAGAAAAAGCATTAAAATCATGGTTACTGCTCTGATTACATAAGCCACTCTTATGAAGGACAAAAAAAGAGATTGAAAAAGGCCAAAGAATTCCCATAAATCACTGTAGTGTACAAATTCTTGAAGACAAATTAACTGTTCACTCTAGGTCCCTAATGAGATGTTCCCATATTCTAATTTCCTTGGTGAATCTACTTGTGCCTAAATACTAGCCCTATACTGAAACAAGATGAAAGAAACTTCATATTCTAGCTGAATTTTACATTTTGCTGTAGAAATCCAACAAGCGATTGCCTGTGATAGCACTGAGAGAGGTTTCCGCATGCATTTGCTTCTAGTCACTTGTGGCTGTTTCAGGTCCTCAGCCTCTTACAGGGACAGATCTGTCCTTAGGGATGCAGCTCACATGCATGTCTGCTCAGAATATTTGATTTCCACGCAGAAGGCACTTTAAAAAAAATAAACCTTACATGTGTCAGCAGTCGATTTTCCTGTTCTTGAGAACTGGCAAATTTACATTGAGAAAAATGTAAAAGAGAGCAGAAAACACTTCTGTTGGCCAGCCCCCAAGGAGGATCAATTCATGGATTCTCTAGGAAACAGGTAACTCTTTACTTCAAGGATTATCTTGGCTCTTTCATGTGGGCTGTGCCAAGGCTGGCTGTGCTACGGCCTCTCCTATAGCAGGTGTTCAAAGAAGAAATATGGAAAAAGTCCAATCTTTCCTCTAAAAAACTGATTGACACTTAGGATAAGGCCAAGTTGTCTCACGTGGACCCCAGCTGAGGATCCAGCTGTTGCAGAAAGTCGGACTCTCCCTATGTAGGGAAGAGTTGTCATTCCCTACAGCTGCTCTTTGGTCTCTTTCCAGTGGCTTGTGATGGGGCCATTTGTTCCTTCCTCACCCACTCGAAGGGGTCAGCTTTGACTCTGTCCTGCATACAGCCACAAGCTGTATCCTGGCTTGCAAGTAGAGGAGATGGGCTGTGCCACCACAGGCAGACAGAACAGAAATGGGACAAGTTCTCACCATCTTTAAAAAAGCGGGGTTTTCCCCTAAAATTTCTACAGATTAACTGCATATTTTGTCCCTGCTATCTGCCTCCAAACCTTGGTTGGATTACTTAATGAGCTGTAAAAGATTATTAAAATCAGTGTGTATATATAAACAAACAAACAAACAAACAAATATATAATAAACATAGCATGGGATATCTAATAAGAGAGATAATTGTTTAACATTAATTTGCTGGCATTTACATGCAACAGAGCAACTCTGCTCCAGACAAAACTAATCACAGTGTTTGGACTCTGAATATCTTAGAAATTCAGAAATGCTGTCTAAAATGGATGTGTGGATTTTCTGCTTACACTCTGTCCTGGCTTCACTCTGCTTCTGTTTATGTTACTGGTGAAATCCCATTTTTTCCAGCCGGGGCACTGGGACTAGACCTTGCATTTGTGATGAGCTCTCTGACAAAATTCCATGGTTGGGATTCAGGTCTGGGTGGTGGTACTCCTCACTCTTCTCACAGCTCAATATCTTTGCCCAAAATGTTATTTACCATATGGAAAGAGAAACGTAGAAAAGGTCAAGGGCAGCTGTGTTATTCTCTCTCCTTCTCTGTAAGAGACTGCTGAAAAATACCTGTTAATAGTTTATTTTACCTTGAAATTTCTTCAGAGTTCTCTCAGCAAACTTCTTTGCTATTTTCACTCTGGTTTTCAGGAAGGTCCGAGGAGGCTCCTTCAGGGTCTGCATCCCAGACAAACTCCGTGCTGGTTTTCTGCATTGTTTCTTTGTTGAAGAGAGCAAGATTAGTCTGCTTAATGTAATCTTCTATTCTCTGTTTATTGAAAGCTTCTTTAGAAATCATGTACTCCTTTTCCAGCCTTTTCACATTTTCCACTGTGAGAGTGGAGCTGGAATCTGATGTACCAGTCCCAGGGGGAAATGTTTTTGGTTGTGGCTGGTTACTGCCAGACCTTGACAGCTTGTGTCCATTAGACATATCTGCAATGCATTAAGGAGATGAGAATCTTCAGCAACAGGCAAAGTCAATTCATCATTCTGGTAACAAAGAAAGAAAGAAAAGAGAAATCCCATTAGTCATTTACTCCTGACGGGCATATTGATTGATGTAGTTAAAATGTTCACACTAAGATAACCTCATTAGATTGAAAATCACTTTCTTTTCAAGAGGATCTAGTAGGCTCCAGTTCAACAAAGCACTTAAACAAATACCTGATATTAAGGGCATACACAAGTCCCATTGGTGGGATTTTCTTAAATAGGTTCCACCTAATACTTCAATGCTAAAGCTTAAGATAGCTAGAGAAGATAGCATAATGCCTATCTGTGCTCAGATGGGCCCAAAGCTGAGCAACCAAGTACCTTGCACTGTAACATGCAATGGTACCCTTGTCCCCACTAAGGCTGTACTAAAGATTGCATCAGTGATTTTGTTATTAACCCAGTTTGCTTTGGCTGTAAAATGCTGTACAGCTGAAACTTACTGTATGTAGGCTGGAGCAGAGTGCACTTTATATTCATTACTAGTACTCAGATAAATTATTTTGGACATTTTATGCTACACACTGATGAAGAAAAAAATAAAAACGTACAGTGGAATCTATTGAATCTGTTTAATTGGACCTGCTGGTGGCCATCCGACCATGCCAATTAAATAAAGGCAAACAAAAGCAGCTCTCAAAGGACTTGCAGTGAATAAACCCAGGGTAAATACCACATGATTTTTGTTATTGCATTATTCTGTATAGTTTTGTGTCTGAAACATAAACTAGCCATAAAAGGCGACTCCCCTTCCCGTTTTCAATGTCTGGTTAATTGTGTCTGCATCTTCCCTTCATCCACTCAGCCTGTTTCATGTCGAAAGAGAAAGGAGGGAAAAAGAATGAGGTTAGTTTGGCAGAACTAGTGCTTTGTGACTTCCTCCTACCCTTCCAATTCTCATGGGGCATGATGTTCTTCTGCTTTGACTGACTGCAAACCAAGGCAGCTGTTTCCAGGTGTTTTACTGATGCAAGAGGCCCCAAATCTTCCAGTGCCCTGTGCGCCAGCTTTGGAACACCCATGGGTCACCTCCAGACAAAGCAGTCCTCTCTGTGCATGTGGACAGAGTGATCTCTGCAAGCTGTGGGAGCCCATGGACACACATGCACATGAACACTACGGATGCACAAGGGACAGCTTGATGAGACTTGCTCCTCAGCCCTTGATCGGGCTTCCCCTGTGGGACAATTTCTAGAACAGAGAAGGCAAAAACCAAGCAGGAACATCACAGCAGCGTCCATGGTGAAGGCACTGAGTCGGCGGGGTCTTAGCCAGCACTGTTTCTGTGTTACTCTGGCAATGGTCATCTGTTACGATTTGTTGCATTCTAAAGACCATGGATTTGAGACCCCCAGTTAATGCATTTTAATCCACAAGGCTGACCTAGTTTAGTTTCTTGATACAAATGCCTGGCAAAATCAACTCAAATGCTACAGAGAAGCACATGTATAGGGTATCAATACTTTTCCCTTTGTCAATTGAACTTACAAATCTCATTAAGAGAAATCACTGAGCTGGTGTGGCAAAAGCTGTATTCCCTAACTCTATATTCATTCACATTAAGGACTATCTCCTCTATCCTTCTCTCAGGATTATTTTTTTCAGTCATCTGGAACTTTCCTTCTGATCCAAGTATGTGAAAAACAATTCCAATGGCCCAAAGAGACCCCAAAGCCTTCTGTTTTACTACTGTTTAGTCTAGGCTAGTTGTCTACATGAGACTTTAAATCACCTAGCTTTATCAGTGGCAGTCTAACACTGCATTCTTCATTGTTGTGCCAGAAAGTATCCCATTACCATATAATCTAATTACATCACTTTATTTTCATCTCCTTAGAGAACTAGGTTTGGAAAAGTCTGTCATTCTTGCCTTTCATGAGCTGTCATAACTCTTGTAGCAAATTTATGTTAAGATTCCTTTGCTTCTTCATCATACTTTAAAGCATTGTTGATGTCCTTAACTCTATTGATCATTGTATTGCTGTCCTTTTGCTTCCTGTCTCAAGTTTTCATAATTACTGACTGGTACAAGCCAGACTGGAAGATGCCTATGGAGGTCACCTGGTCCAGGCCTGTCCTTAAAACAAGTCAGCTAGATTAGGGGCTCAGGGGTTCTTGCCCAGTCAAATTTTAAATATCTCCAAAGACTGACATCCTACAGCCTTTCTAACTCCAGTATTTAACCACTCTCATGCTCAAAATATTCTTGCTAATTTTTAATTGCGATTTCCCATACAGCAGTGTGTGTTCATTGCCCCTTCTTCTACAGCCACACAGCTCTGAGAAGACTCTTTTGACTTCAGAAGAGACAGAAGACTGTCTTCTCTTCAGCCCTCCCATTTGGCAACTATAGGCAGCAATGAGACATCCCTGAGCCTTTTGTCCTCCCAGCTGAACAGTCCCAAATCTCTCAGCCTCCTCTTATGCATACAGATTCCAGCCCCTATACATCTTGGTGACCATTTGCTCCAGTATGTCTATGTCTCTCGTACTGGGGAGCCCCAAACTGGACACAACAGTATAGATGTTCCTCACCAGTGCCAGGCGGAGGGTAATAATCATGTTGCTCCAGCTGGGGTTTGGAATTCAAGTCCTACTTGGCTGTTTTGGTTGCTGGTTCTTCCAACCCAGTGTTACCTTTGTCTCCCTGCTCTCACACCCTGTAATTTTCATTTGCCTTGGATTGCAATGCCTGGATCTGGGCAAGCTCAGAGACTCTTCTGGTGCCATTTTCACTGTGTTTGTATGGCAGGGACTGTTTTGGCCCTGCATCTGTGCACAGCACTTCTCTTCACTTGCAGTCAGGTGCCACGTTTCACCTAGGTAAGTCCTTGCACATCATCACTGCTTAAAACTGTCTGCAACCCTTGAACTCTTCCTCTTTCATAAATGTTTTAAAGGAGATTTTATAGTGTACTCTTAGTACGACTTAAAAAAAAAGTTCTCTTGCAACCTTGAAAACGGGGGGAATTTGAATCAATAAAACCACAACCGAAACCAGCACATTTCAAACCCAGCAGAAGAGCACGAGCCATGAACAGGCGGGTTTAGCTCACCTGTCTGGCTTCACACAGCAGCAGCAGCAGCGCCTGGGAGCAGGATCTCATCCTTAATATAAAGCATGTCTATGTTGCCTTGCCACCCTTCCTATCCTGACTTCCCGCTTAAACAAAACAGAAAAATCAGCTTACACAGCAAGTGGAGAATGTCTCCTCCATTGGTGGAAAGTAATTTCAAGTGGCCTTTTCTGTTCTCCCTGTGCCACTCTGCACAAAACCATATAGCTGACCCTATGGGAATCATATATCAGGAGAGTAAAGCATTCAGGACAGACAGCCTCTGGCTCTGTGCTCATGCTGTACCTGCCAGGCTGAGCTTTCACGCTCATCAGGACGGTCCTACTGAGTAATATGAATTACGGTAGCTTTAGAGGACCCTCTCTTGGCACTTGACACATCAAAGCTGTGCAACTCATGGATCAGCTATTTCCCCACAATTTGAAGAAATGCAGCACTTGAATGTTCATGTTGAACTTTTCCAGGAAACTGAAGAGGATCAAATGAAGCGTTTTATTGAATTCTAAATAGGGGTTTTTTGGTTAGCATGCTTGCTTTCATCAAAAGAAATGTTTGAAACAAAAAGCCCATAGCAAATTAGAGTGATGAAATAGCACATTTTGAAAGTGCCAAAGTAAAAGATTTCTGCTTTGGAAGTTTGCCTCTCCCTCTCCATCATGAACCATTCCAGGATTTCGATATCAAACTATCACATTTTTCACTCAAGCTGATATATATTTTTGTTACAAAGCACAATCTTTTCTGCAAAATGCAAATAAATATATAGCTAATCTGGCCAGATAGGATCACCACACAAAGAAGAGAGCTCTTGCTTTTGTGAGCTCATAGTTCGTGGGGACCGATATTAAATAGAAAAATCAGTCACATCAAAATGACAGGCTTAAAAATCTAATAGATAATGGTAAGCTGCCCATTACAATATCACAGGAGATTGTCCACTAAGTATTCACAAACACATCTGCAGCACAACGACGCATCTTCTCCAAAGCCATATCTGTCCCTGACATCAGAGTTCGCCATAAAAGGCAAGTGAATTCAAAGCAACATTTATTGGCTATTTCCTCTGTGAAGCTTCACTTTCTCTATAGCTCTTCTGTTCTCATAATAATATGCTGAAATCTAGGCAGAATATTTGGATCTTAGAGAAACAAAACACAGCTGAAGTATCTGGAAGGCGAAGGGCTCAGGAGGCAATTTCCTCTGATTCATCAGGAGACAAAGGCAGAGCAATGACTGTGTTTGTGTTAATAACAGTGGAATTGCTTCCCTGGCACTGTTACTCCCACATTTCTTTGGCTCTTGCTGCCATGCCCTATCTCACAGCCTCCTACTCCTCCACTCTCATCCATAGCCAGTCTGGGCCTGTCCATAGGAGGTCATGGCAGGACCTCCTGCCGTCCCCATCCTGAGGCACTGCCCTGAGCTTTATGGGGCTGCCAAATTGAGCTGCTCAGCCCCATGTGGGTATTCCCATCACAGCTGCCAGCTTTGCCGTCAAAACCTCATCTTCCTTACTCTGAGCTCTCCCATCATCCCCTGTTAAAAAAAAAAAAGCTGAATTTCCCATTTCTATGACCTTGGGTTGAGGTCTCCCATTGGGTGGAGGATGGCCAGGAAAACACTGAGATGACTGGTGGGACCAACTATGGCAGGCAGCTGGGTGATGTAAACACACGGTCAGAGACAACACCTTCCCCACAGGATCATCCCAGGGGAAATGGTATTATTTGCATGGCTGTAACTCCTGAGGCAGCAGCAGAAGGCAGAGAGTGCATTGCCATCAAATGAGGATTAAACTCTGCGCCGTACCGCAAAATGTCAACTAAATTAATTCCAGTCGTGAGCTCCCTGCATATAACCCAGAAGGTAGAGGAGTGCTATGTACACAAGGCTAGAAAGACTTTCATACGCAGCCATTGCAAGGGAATTTCCACACCACAGCAGGTCCGGAGAGAATACTATGTAAATATGAGTTTAGTCAGCCTCTGCTTTCCTTTGCTATCTTTGAGATATTTGTGCTTGTAGAGGGAATCTTTCCCTCTAAGCAATGCCTGCTTGATCCTGTGGGATTTATAATCTCCTGCTTGATAGTCCACTGCAATCAAAGGCATCTGACGGTGCCTTTACTTTAGATGTGACTTTGCAGCAGGACTTTACAAGCAATATCAGATCTCAGGAGCTTTCAGACCTTCAGCCCAGGTGGGATTGAGGCCCCAGCAAAGTGCTCCCATCACTGCAATTACCCTGTTTTCTTAGAGCAGAGGTGCTCGTTGGCACCATGGGTGCACAGAGCATCACAGGCTTAATATCACCCACTAGGGGCGGGTTGGGCTCGTGGGAGTCCACACTTCTTTAAATGCTAAAGAAGCAACTATATGTCCATATATGCATAGACATATATGTATCTATTGGATGGACATGTATGTATCTATTTACAGATCCAAGCAGAATAGTTGACTGATTTCCTAATAGTGGGTACATTACACACACTGTTGTTATTATACACATTATATACATTTTTATATAATATAATAGAACATAATAATATATAAAAAAGCATTTATGGGTTTTAATTGCAGAACAAGCCCATTAAAAGCTAGCAGGATGTTTCCCCTATTTCTGCCATTGCATCTTTGTCCAGACTAGATCTCCAAATTCTGAGTTATAACCACTGCTCTTGTAGAGAAAACAGTCTCCTAAAATAACTCTGTTTCTGCACCTTGCACTTTCAAAGACATTTGTAAAGCAATTGGTCACTTTAAATCACAGAGAAGACTCTTGAGTGGTCTCCTGTTGTGCTTCCTTTATGCCTATTACGTCCCACCAGTCCCGCAAGCACCGGCAGAGCCAGTAATACCCATCTCAGCAGTGTCTTTCAGTTTGAAGTGCTGCATCCAAAAGCCTGAATCTCACCGTAGGGGTGTCATTGGCTCCAACTGAAGGGCTGCCTACCTCTCTGGAACCCACAGTGGGCATTAACAGGCTTATAGGAAACCTCGAATGATATGGCGAATCAGTGATGATCTGGTAAATTCACTCAGCCTCAAGGTTATAAAGGCTATGCTATTTCTGCAAGTGTGTGGATGAGAACTACGCACCTCTGCTTGCAGCCACTAACACTCACAAATTAAGAGTTTAAACCTATTTATTCTGGTAAATCAGAAAAGTAACCTCTTTCCTTTGCATTCATAATACGTAGGCATAAACAGCTCACGAGCAGATGCAGAATCAGACTACCAAGCGCTACCATCAGGATTTTAAAATAGACCTGGTTTTAGCAGGTGCCATTGCCTGGGCCATGGAGCAGACAGGATGCACGTACTATGCACAGCTGAGGAGCTACAGTCCATGAATATTCTTTAGAACGCCTGGCTCTTCAACAGGATAGCAGTTAAATGACAGTAAAACAAAGCAGCTCCAGTTGTAAATCACAGTTATTAGTGTGTGTTCTGGGATTTGTGTCACGAGAGACAAGAAATAAACTGAAGTGAGGTTGTCTAAAATCACAGAAAGCTCCAATTAACAGTGCCAGCAGTTCTGGCTCTGTCCTGCCCTAGAAGGGAAAAGGACTCGTTTGACAGTGTTGCTGGAGATTTACTGGGTTTGGCTCTGGATTACACAGAGCTGAAGTTACTGTTGGCTGTGGCTTTGATTTAACACTGCAGCAAACTGCAGGTAGAAACATTTTGTGCTCGTTTCGTCACGCAGAACCTGGTCCTCTCATCCACACAAAGGTCTTTGGGCAGGACAGTCCTGCGTCATGTTCCACAGTGCAAGAAGGAGATCCAAGCACTGCAACATTTCACCCTGCCCTCCACAAAACCCAAACATTTTAGCAGAGATCAGAACAGCGTTTCTTACAGGTGGCAAATAATGCATAATTAATCGATTAGCCTCCAAACACAGAGGTAAAGGTCATAGTCAGGATGCACCCAGAGAAACACCAGTGGTGTAAATTTACAGCAGTACAGAATAACTATAATTACCGTAGGTTTAGAGCAGCATAAATCACAGAATCACAGGTAGTTGTACTGAGAAAGTGCTGAGAAGCTCTCTGACGTCTCCTCCTTCCCCTGATGGAATAAACTACACTTAGCTACTCAACTGAGCTGTTTTTTAATGCTACATTCTCTAAACTGTACATCTAGAAATAGAAATGTTATGGTAAGCCTCAGGAAAAAATACATATATTCACAGAACTGTCTATTAAAACTACAAGTTTTGAAGTAGAAATCTGAAAAAAAAAAAAGAAAAAGAGGTAAATGAATGTAAATATTGTTTATGAAAAGAAAACAGAGAATGAGAAGCCAAGACTCAATGCTGCCAGCACTGACCCTGCTGAGGCACAGCCCTGCCAAGTGCCCTAAAACCCACTTGCCTACAGACTATCCTTAGGCACCTTGGCAAAAGGCTGCCTGCAAGGCTGCAATGTCCCCATATGCCATTTGCAAGGTCTGCCAGCTGGAGGGTCCGCCCTGGCACCCTGGGGCCAGGGCAGAGGGAGCATGGACTCCAGCTTTCACCAGGACTGACTCAGCAGCTTTTGGAGAAAGAAAGATATTGTTGGGTTTTTTGGTGGTGGGATTTTTAAGTAAGGTATCTTATACTGTGGTCACGCCAACTTTTGCTCCTACATTGCAGGAAATTCTGAATTCAGGGAAGGCTAGGGAGCTGAAGTGGGAGGTCATTTTCTCTGTCTCTTTCCCTCCCATCACCCATCCTTGTGTTTCCACCCCTGGACTGCAGGGGAATGGGACAGTCCTCAGGGCACCCTGTAGCCTCTTCTTCCTCCCTCCACAATCCACTTTGGTGCTGGGGTTTTTCATACAGAGGCTTGGTTTTCATCCCTTGGGTGAAAAGATAAACAGGGAAGGAGACAATGGTAAATCAACATCTGACAGCCACAGTGGGGCCCCAAAAAAGCTTCCTCCTGTGAAAACTTGGACAGACATCCCAGGACAGGCTTACCTCTCTGGACAGAAGTATCCAGGAAAGCCGGAGAGGAAATCTCCCCACGAGCAGTAGGCAGATACTCACTGGCAGGGAGGTGCCTGGGACACACTCTTGGTCCTCAGTAGCCCTGAGGGTTGGTGAATCTCCTCACCTTGTTGCCCCCCTGTTCTGTCCAGCTGCTGTTGTCATGGTTCCCAGGGCCATAGCAACAGGGCGGGCAGGGAGATGGAGGCTCCTGACGGCTTGCAAACCTCCCTCGAAATTTTGGCAGAAATTTTAGCACAAAAGATGGTGGATGGGAGGGACAGGGACTTGCTGTGGTGGGCGATGTGCAAGACCATGTCCAGAGAGGCTGAGACTGCCCGGTTTGCTGGAAGGCAGATGCTGACCTGTGACTCATTGTAGGGAAGAATTGGTACTTCCAGCATCTGAGGCATCTAGCCCCAGACAAGCCCTGACATGAGGCAGGTGAATTGCCCTTCTATGTTTCTCCACAAGGATAGTCTGGCCATCTCATGCTTGGACCCACCCATCTAAGTCACGATGGATGGTTTCCACTCATTCTTCCCCTGCCATTGTTTTTTTTACTGTGTGCGGCATCCTGAGCCTTCTCTGGCATGAGCTGTCCCCATGGTCCCCAGCACACCACCATCCTCACCCCATCCAGCTGCCAGTTCTGGGATGCAGAGTGAGTTAGTAATCTGTGCTGTCCTCCAACTGGCTGGGTTTAGGTCTTTTATATATATATATATATATGCCTTTTTCCCCCCACCCAGAGGTGAACAAAGGTTGCTTCTTATTCACACAGTGTGAATAAGTGAGTGTCTGAGCTGAAAAGGCTTGGGGCCCTGGGGAATTTGCAAAGGCCAATGACCCAGGCAAAAGCTGCTTCTTCATTTCATTCAGGGATTTCTTGAAAGGAAAGCCAAGTTTAAAAGGAGTGCTTGCTTAAGTCCGGCTGTGACATGTACCAGTGTCATCAGGAAGTTGTGGCCCCATCTCTGCTGCTTCCAGCTCTGGTTTTATCCTTTGAACTCCTTTGTCAGACTTTGTGAGATATTGTCCATGCTGGTGACCATGCTTGTGGTGGGCCTGGAGGAAGACCTTACAAAATGCATGGAGAGGAATTTGGCTTGCACTCAACAGCGTCTTGGTGGGATTTTTTTCTTTGATTTAAGGGAACAAATGACAACAGGTGAAACAAAAAAAAAAGTGACCAGGACAGCGACCATGAAGCTGGGCTGCCTGCAGAGCCCTCTGCTTCACATGCCCTTCATCTTGACGTTGCAGCCTGTTTTCCTCTTTTGTGGAACCAGTGGAAAAAAACAAACAAACAAACATGTCAGTGGGTTTGACATTTGCATGTGGTCTGAGATGTTAGAATTGATGAGTTTGTGGCTGGAGGGTCGGTAGGAATGGAGGAGCTTTCCTCCTCCTGGCTCCTGCTGCAAAGGGCAGGGAGAAAACACCAGATGATTGTCAAAGATGATGTCTGGGGCCAGGAGTAGTGCTTGCCTCCTCTTCGAGAAAGCCATGATTTTGATTTTCACCTTGTGCCCACAGAATTTCCCTAAGGGCACCCAGATGTGGAAGTTTCTCATGCAGTGGTACTGTCAGATCGGGTCTGGGGTTTGGCTTCCCATTGCAAAACAATGAGTGGTTTTGTGGAAGCAGGGGCCATTCCCTAATATACAATATTTTAAATCAAAATCATATATTGTACAGTGCATACCTCTAATATACTATGGATTTTATAATTGAGTCGAATTTCTCACTAGGAAAAAGTCAATTCGTGCATGGCAGGGCAGCCAGAGGAAAGAATGCTTTAGTCTACTCAGCAAACAGGGACCTGTTTTTAATCCAAAGGCTCACCATTAGTTCTTACCTATTTAGTGTAAAAGCAGGATTTGCTACACATACAACTTAATCCCCTTTTTATATTTGCATAGAGATCCCGGAGCATGTGTATGAACAGGTTTTGAGATAAGAGAGGGAAGGCCTCAGGAGTCAAAGTCATTATTTTTGCATGAAGTATTTAATGCTAAACATAAATATTGAGAGGACTGAACTCACATGCACTTGCAGACTTCACTCCTGTGCTCCTGAGGATTTTTGCTTTACATTCAATTATTAACAGCCTTGTTGTAAGTGAATGAAAAGAAATTACAGGAAGCGTTTATAACAAAGACACTTAACAGGCTCCGTTTTCCAGTTGAAAGAAGAGACAGGTTATAGATAAAACAGAAGCAAAGGTGGTATGCTTCTTATCTCCCCCGAAAGACCGTGGCTAAGGAGTAGATGTGGAGTAGATGTTTCTACTACCTGGCAATTAGGAAAGCCCAGCCTTAGGAAAGGACTTTCTCCAGTGATGACCTCGAAGGGGATTGAAGCTGGAGTTCCTGTGGTGCACATTCATCAACCCGCTCACTGTAATTCGCATGATTTACGTTCTCACACTCATGATTAGATGGTGAAAAAAAAATGATCTACATGCAGGTTGACTTCAGAAAGCAACATTCTTTGTCCAAATCCAATCAAGCCCCACGGCAGGCAGTCCTTTTGATTTAGCATTAATTTTAATATGTGTGGCCCTGAAAATAACCCTCCTGGCTTTGGAAACCTCGGAGATGAAAAGACTATTGGGTAAGTGACAGGCAGAAGATTATCTCTGAGAGCTGTCATTCCTTCCTCCAGAGGTAGGTCTGCTGGAGTGAAGAACGGAATGCTGCACTGGCAGGAAATTAATTTTAAAAATGTAGTCAAAGGCAACTTGGTGGGGCAATGTTCTACACACTTCCAGATGAACTCCACCAAAATGGCTTGTAGAGTGGTTGTGGGCCCAACAGTGCAAGGCAATGAAGAGCGGACTTTTGCCTTACCGGGGCAAAGTATTCAGATTAATTTTTGCTCTTTTGCTTCTAATGGGTGTAATGAGACCGGCAAAATGCATCTACCTTTGCATATAAACATCCCTGACTCACTAGATGCCATTGTGAATTCAGAGGGCCAAGGTTTTACACTGAAGCCTCCTGCTGCTGCTATTCAAAGCTATCCTAGGTAGTCAAATAGCAGCCTGGTTCCTGCCTGCCAACAACAGGGCTCTTCATTGCAAATCAAAACCAGAAACCAGCAAGCTGCATGGGTATTGGTCTGATTCTCACTCCTAAACCAGGACAAAACTAGAGAGTAAAAGCCCAGGCAGCATCTCTTCAGGATGTCTTTCTACATTGCCTCACTATATCAAATTTCAAAAGCAAGTCTTGGGCAAGAGCAGTCTGTGGCTGGTCATCCACGCACATGGCTCATGGGTACAGGGGAGGAGGAAATTGGAAGAAATGTGTTACTTAACTACTGTAGGCTGAGAGAATGGGTTTGAATCCAAAACTTGCGTCAGGTTCAATCACACAGACAAATGAGTAAGAGCATTTTTATTAGTGTGCTATATATATAGAAATTAAGGAACTGCTCTCTCTTAATAATGTTTTTGAAACCATTAACCACTCATACTATGCAGGTGACAGCTCTTTCCTATGCTCTTGAGTGGTTCTCCTGCCCTACAGTTTTCCTCCTATGAACAGAAAGCTGTAGTGCTGATTGCAAAGGACAGATACCTAATTATAGGGCTTGTTATTAGTATAGTCTGGGAAATAAAAAGTCTGCAGCTCATATAGTGCAGAGAATGATGAAGCATCTCAAATCACTGATGTGAGTTAAAATGAGGTCTGTTGGAATTTGCACATTTTTTCGCCCATTAAATCCATGGGAAAACCTATTTGCAGCAAGAATTTGCAGTTCTTTTTCTTGACTTTTGCCAAAACTAAACTTCAAATGTTTTTGTGATGTCTTTATCCCATCAGTCTGTCAGTCGGACTCACAATGCCCTTCATGCAAGCCTATCAGGGCGTTCTTTAATCCAGTGTTTAATAGACATCTTGAAGGAAAACAATGTTTGACAACACCTCAAAGGCATGAGATCCTGCTACACTTGGGCACATCCCAGCAAGTTTCTGGGACGCTTTGTCCCTTTGCTACCATTGCTGCACGCTCGTGGCTCATCACTGCATCACAAGCTCGTTGTCCTCAAGTGTGGCTAACGGGGAACGACCTTGGAAAGGGACGGGAGCAGGGCTGTTTCCCGTCAGCACACACTTCTGTCCCTGCTAACAGTCTGCTTTATAGTTGTGCTCAAACCAGATATATTGTTTAGACTCAAGCGGGGGGAGAGAGAGAGAGAGAGAGTGAATGAGAGAGAGCGAGCGAAAAGGAAGCATCCAACAGTAAAGATGTGAAGTGAGAGGAAACAGGCACTTTCTGTGTTGCTGCAGGCTTCGTAAAGATAACAAGCCATTAAACTTTATGATCAAGATCCCAGGGTAGCACTGGTTTCTTTTTTTTTATGCTGCAGTTGCGTGAAGAAGTTTTGGACTGCTTTTGACCCCTCTCCTCCCCTCCTGCATTTTCCTCCCTTTGCCTTGCCCATTTCTGTGAGATATTTGGTCTTTGGAATAAATTGACCCTATTCATTTCTCAGGGGCTTGTTGTCAAGTTCAGTGCCTGTCTCTTAAGGCCAATTCATCAGGCTGAGTTAACCTCATTTGGTGATAGTGTAAAGCACCTCTGGGCTTGTATCTTTTCAGTGGATGTTCCTAGAAATTTTCTGTGCTTGTACTCACTTCGTTAATGAGTACTGTGTCTTTATGGCCTGAAATACTCAATGCCAGAGTCCTTGTTACATGACACATGGTATACATGGAGATAAAACTTTGTATTTCTCCATGATTTTAATCAATATAGATTAAATATAAAGTATAGAGAAAAGGGTCATTTCTAATTCCAGACTTTTTTCACAAGAAAAAATATAGATCCTCCAACCCTTCTTCTTTCTCACATCCTCTTTTTGGGACTACTATATCTTAGGCTAGTTCTAAACTTTGGCCAAACCCCAGAAGAGACACAGCTCATAATCAGAACATCACAACTTGCCAGAAATAGAGGTATCAAATGTAAAAGGAAAAAAATGAAGACAAAGAAGAGAAAAGAAGAACAGTACATTCTTGGAACTGGATGAAAGAAATTAGACTGTAATGGAATTGCAAAGGAGTAACAGAGCAATTTAGGTTAGAAGGATGTGACAGCTGAACCCACCTAAATATTGGAAATCTTAGTCCTTGTAAGTGTTGGGGGAAACCCAGGGAGTCTCTGAGAAGAAGAATAATGTAATCTTGATGTTGCTAATGAGCTGGTGGCTGTGGAATTGTGGAGCAGCTGCAAATGAGGTAAAGAGTTTACCAGGGAAATCAAAGATGGGAAGAAAACTGTACGTAGAAAGAGAGTGACAAAATTATGTTTCAAGGATTCTGGTTCTCCTTGACATAACAAGTCAAAAGCTGGAAATATGAAGGCATGGGCTGTAAACAGCTTTGACAATCTGATTGATGTGGGCATTAACTGAAGTTACAACATAAAATATATGATCCTGCAAGTGCTTATTTTTCCCCATGAAAATGATTACCGCAAGCACTTTGCGCAGTGACATGTATGTGAACTTGTACCTGCAGTTTCTCAGACACACTACAAAAAGATGTCAGTATAATGAAGAGTCACTATCTCTATAATTCATTTTATATGTATATACAAGAGACAAGGCATTTATAACAAGAATCTTTTTAATAAACTTCATGATCTAACCAGATTTTATTTCAACTCTTGTTACCCACATCCACCTTTTTTTACTTAAGAAGTTTTTCAGTGATTCTGTTGTTTGGAAAAAAAAACAAAGCTATGTGCTGTTACTTCTTAGGTACTGTTGTTTTACACGCATAATTTGGAGGAAATGCTACTTCAGATTTCTGTGAGTGTCTGTACTTCCAGTGCTACGTATTTTCCCTTCCTAAGAACACAGGTATCCCACAGGAGGATAGAGTTCACCTGGTATTAACATTCACCTAAATCTCAGAAGCAGTTTCTTTAGCAGGCCTCCTGGAAGATCTGAAGCCCAGCTCTAGCCATCACCCTGATATGGCTGTGCTTTGGTGGCAGGTGTGCATCAAAGATGATATGTTTCAGCAACAAAGCAAGCAATTTCTGGTCTCATTTGCTCAAGTATGTTTATTGCATTGGAATTTTTGCCTTTAAACAGTGCCACCTGGAACTTCCTCAAAAGAGGAAGTATGAGGGTTATGTGTAGGTGTAAATTAAGATGGTTGGAGATGGTCTCTCATGGCTCAATGTTTGGTGGGGTGGAGCTGGTGCAAAGAAAAAGAAATGGAGATAGTGTCAGGTAACAGAACTGATAGACTATAAAAGCTGTTAATTATCACATTGGCCAGAGGAGCTGGAGGTAGCTAGCTGTCTAGCTGTCTGTCTGGTTTTCTCTTCTGAGCCAGAGTTGCATGACGTAGATGCTCATAGTATGGTCTTTTACTCTCTATAAAACAAGGAAACACATTCTGGCAAGAAATGTACAGAGCAAAAGTAAAAGTTTGACCAAGAAAAGACAAATGGTAGATGTCTCATTATTTGTAAGAGAGCACCTGTTGTCATCAGAAGGAAAGAAACTTTCTGTCTCCCATAGTTGTGAAGGAAATTTGACCTCCATAAAGATCCAGAATCTAGATGTCAAATGAAAAGAACCCCATTTTTTCATTTTTTAAACTGTCTTTATTTTTAGCACATTTTATGGTTGTTGAAGGCTAGGGGTTATCAAGGATGATCCCAGTCAATGAGACTGTGGAGTACAGCAGATAACAGTACCTTTGATCAATCAGGCAAAGCAGATAAAGATGTACTGCAAAAAATTAACCCACAAGCTACAGAAATATCTTTTTTTCTGCCATTCATCAGTTCTTGGTATGAGACTTGTAAAAATTAATCAGCATTGAGGTGGAAGGTGAGGGAGATACAGGCTGATGACATGTACCTTGTCTGTAAGCTTATGACAGGCTTTGGTTCATTCATTTCAGGTGAGGCTTCCCAGGTCACTGGAGTGCCTCTTTCTGCCTCAAAAAGGTGATATTGGGCTGCTGTCTTCTTATTAGTGTCAGGTAGAAATCTTTGCTGGAAATAGGAGGACAGTCTCCAGGTGCCTTGTTAGATACAGAAGATGTGACAATCACAGCAGCAAATAATCCAAAGCATTTCACGGCTCAGGAAAGACTTTACTGTCTCAAAAGAGTTTGCAGAGATTCTGCAGCCAGAGTAACTGTTCTTTCCTAGGCAGTTCAAACTTGAGAACAAACCTGCAAGCAGGCACACATTTAGAGGAGCAGTTGTGCAGCTTTCCACAACCTCCAGACTAATGATAACTTACCTTTAGACAGAAACTACTGACCCAATTATTGTCTTTCTATTAAAAGCATGGGAACCAGTGTGCTTGGTGTTTGTCTATTCAACAGTGAGCACCATGGTATTTGGTCCATGATAACCTGCAATGCACTGACAGTTATATACAGTAAATCATATTCCTGATACCCTATCTATGCAGAAAGTGACTTGGGCAAGACAGGAAGAGTAACATCAGCATCATGTGCAACCTTGGTGTTTCTATTATGCAAAATAGTGTTTCAGTTAGTGGGCTGACTGCCATATACTTTATGTTTATCTTGTACAGAAAGTCCAGGTGGCTTATGGTTTCTACCAGACCGGTCAGGTTAAATACCATGCAAAATATTATAATGGGCATCACGTATTTCTGCCTCCTCATTCCTGCTTACAGCTGGAAAAAGGTGAGTTGTCTTTTCCCTAAGCAGAAGAAGCTTAGCTTTGCTTCTTGCACAGCTAGCACTACTCAGACCAGGAGTGATGCCTGGTGGTGTCTGAGATGGCTGGCAGCTCAGTCACATAACATGACTTGCGTTGGAGGAGACAGTACCCCTTACACTGTGAATCAGAGAGCCAAAGCTTATGTATACGTAAATGAGCCCATTGGACAGTAAATGTTATGGTGTTCTACATCCCAGGATCATCATATCAGAAATTTTGCCCGAGGGGTGGTTGCCATTGCTTGAGTACACTGGAGAGGAGTTGGTGCGAAAAGGCCACTGAAGGGGAACCAAGGACATATGCAAGCTAGTAGCACACAGCTCATGTGCGGCTGCATGGTCACAGAGCCTAACGCTTGGCCTCAGAAGAAGGGTCACCTTCAAAACTCTTCCCACCAGTTCTGGTAGCAATCTGACTGCAGTTCACATTTAGCAATTGAGGACAAGGTTATAGGTGTGTTTGAGGAGTGTCTCTCCTCATCTCGTCACACACCTTGCCTCACCTAAGCCATTTCTCAGACTTTGCTTACTGAAGCTTTGACATTACAATAATGTGAACATCTTCTGGGAATTTGTCCCTTCACCTAGCTGAGATCTGTGCTTTTTTTCCTTCTGGAAGGTTAAGAGTGAAAATGCTACACCAAGTAAGAAACAACAATAGTAATACAAAGTAGTGTAATATTTTTTAAGGCCAAATAACTCTGTACTTGTTCCTGCTGAGACACACCTTACTTATACTACCGATAGCACTGTTCATTTGAGCGAGGCAAACCAGCAGGGATATTATAATTAATAAGGCTTAGCAGGAAACAAGTTATTGTGCTTGGGGCAAAAAGGGTGAAAACTGTTATCTATTATTTTTTGAAGAGTTAATTGGTAGCAGGCAAAGATTTGCTGTACTGAGCCAGCAGGTGCTGCTTTATGACTACATTAATGTTAATGATATCCTCCGGACACATATGAAGACAGTTTAACCTATTTCTTTCTCATCACATTTCTCTGAGTGGATGTGTACTCCAGTTCCTGTTATTTTTTGAGTCCCACCACAGAGTTCTTGGACAGACAGTGACCCCGGATTTCCACAGATGTTTGCAGGTAGTTTTAGAAGATCAGGTAAATTCTGTAACCTCCATTCACCCTGGGACAGACTTTGCAGATTAAATGTTGAGGGAAAGGGGTAAAAGGGACTGTTTCTCTGGCATAAAACCTAGGGGTTGCATAATACTTCTAAAATTGCCTGTTTAAAAGTTCCTTGGTGTGCTTAACAATAGTACCTAGATCTAACTGTTTATTCTCTTCTTTTATCACTGAAACCTCTCTTCATCTTGCATACTGTTAAAAAAGTACTCTGTCGGCAATTTAAACCCTGAGATGAATAGGTGTTAAAATTATGTTCTAAACAAAGCATGTCGTAGCCCATCAAAGCATGATACATGTTAGAAAACATAAACCAGTGGCTTCACCAGAGCTTGAAATGGTCTCATTTCAGCACCACTCCACATTTCAAGTTTTGTTATGAGCCTATATTACATATTTTTTTTTCTGTGCTTTTTTGCCCATCTAATTTGGCAAACATATGCTGCCCAACAATAGGCTTCAGAGACACTTCAAGCTGTTCAAATTTTCTGTAAGATGCTTGTTTTGTACAAGCCCATTAGCTTAGGTAAAAATCTGGGTGCAATTGTAGCAAGAAAAAATGCTGTGGGAGGGCAGTCCTTGGAGCTTGGTGTAGAGCTCTTCGCAAAACTCAGGTGACAAAGTTGCCATTAGAGAAACCCTCTGGGTACAGTGTGTTTCTGAAAGCCAAATCTGATTTTTGGTAAGATTATCAGATCGGTTCTGCGCCCCATTAGAAGTCTGCCTCTGTACATCTAGTGATAACAAAATGGGAGAATGAATGTTGCATGTTTGTGAAGACCGAGAGAGCTGTATGCAGCAGTGTTTGCCCATTAGAGCGTGGGTGGAACTTCATGTAAGCTATTTCATAACTTCTTGAAGGATGAAGCATGAATAATGAGGAAGTGAAGGAAAAGGCTGCATAAATTCTTAGGAGTGGGACCCTGCATACTCATCCTTTTTGGAAATGCCTTTTCTAGGGTGCAATGCTGTTTTGTGAGCTATAGGAATGGGAGAAAAAAACAGGGCTGGAAGTGGCTGGGGAAGACAGAGAAGTGGTACAGAGTAGTTGATGGAGGCGTGCTATGGTGAAGAGCTACTAGTAAACCCTGTCCATCCCACAGATCCAAACCTAGGTTTTGGGGTCTCTAGGTCCTTTGGTAGTCAGCACACACCTGTGAAACCCCTTGGCAGTACAACTATCTCCTTATGTCATATATGTCTCCCTATAGCATGGCTTTGTGTACCAAATAATAACTTGTTATTATTGTTATTGCAAATATACCCTGTTTAATTCAAATTGTGATATGTGTAGAGATCAAAGTGGCTGTGTATAGTCAAATTTTCTCTGTTCATCTCTTAAAAAATGCCAGAAAACGCACATGCACAAACACAAGTCAATTGAACATTAAGGCTGTAAAGTCAAGAGACGGGAAATACCTGTTTGCCAGTCTTTCTAAAGGAGATACATCTTTCTTCCCCTCTAGGTTTCCACCATGCTCTGACATTTAATCATCTGGGTTAGCATCTGAATGGATTTTTTACATTGCTTTCATGATTCTATGATTCTTCATGTAGCATTGTTTATAGCATAGCATTTAGTAAATCCTAATGGGATACTAATTTTTTAGATCTTAAATTCATCTTCTTTAGAGCTTTTAAAATAAAATGAAATGGCTGAATTTCAGTTAAACAGATCCTTATTAAGGCAGAAGCTAGTCTCATAATGACTTAAATTGGTGTTACGTGGCCATCACATGTTATTTGATAAGCATTCCATTATAATTAAGAAGTGGCTAATAGACAATTAATATACAAGATTACACACTTAGCTAATTAGGTGATTTTTTTCTCTTTTTGTTAGATTAAAATGTACAGGACCCCATAAATCACTATTAGAGATTGTTTAATAAGCATGAATCCTCAATTTTCTCTCTGTCAATCAGGAATGGACCCACTGACTTTTCCCCTCACCCAGTGAGACTTGTCATGCAGAAGAACCGCTGCATTCAAAATGAGTCAAAACACCCTCAGCTCCCAAACCTTGCACCAATTATGGATGCAAGCTGGAGAACAGGAAGTCCCACCTCAACATGAGGAGGAACTTCTTTACTGTGAGGGTCACAGAGCACTGGAATGGGCTCCCCAGAGAGGTGGTGGAGTCTCCTTCTCTGGACACTTTCAAAACCCATCTGGACGCATTCCTGTGTAACCTGCCCTAGATTCTATGGTCCTGCTCTGGCAGGGGGGTTGGACTTGATGATCTCCAGAGGTCCCTTCCAACCCCTAACATTCTATGATTCTATGAATTCACAGAACATCAGAGCTTGAGTCTGTGTTCTTGTGGTCTGCTCCACTCATCGAGACTCTCAGCTCTTTCCCTTGCACATGAAATGGGACGTTCCTTAGTGCTCCCCCACTTTTTGCAGTCTCTTACTTGATGCCTGTGAGGGACAGGGACTTTGCACATGGCTTTTTGTAACCTCTAAGAAAAGGGTGCTTATTTTTAACACAAGTTTTTCAGTTCTGCCAAGCTGACACCTTTTATGCTTCCCAGGTCATGCAGCAGTTGTTGACTTGGCAGCACTTTCCATTGAAGGATGCACATGTGAGTGAAGCTGAGCTGGAGTACTCTGCCAGGGTCTGAGGCACTGCTTTAACCACTTAATTGAGGAGACTAACAACTGCAGGCTCCTCAACAGTCAGTGCAAGGAGAGACAGCTACATCTTTAGAAGATGGTGTGCCATGTCCCACAGCACTGCAGGCCAGGGAAGATTCACCTCCAAACTGTAGACAACTACTTTGAGACATCTACATGTAATGGCTACAGGACAGTGAAGTGTTTAAGCTTTCCTGCAGTCAGTAGAGGCCTAATCAGTGCAGTAATGAGGGTCAAAGCATCATGTGACTGACAAGCCACTAAGGGCTCAAGTCTATTACCTGAATATCTGTGCCAATTGCTGTTTGGGGTTTGTGGGTATCAGAGACTAGGACCAGTGGGTTCAGCACAGCCTGGTGGCAGGACTCCCTCTGAGTGGCCCCTGGAGGCCATGTGGGATATCCCATTGTCACACATGACACATTGAGGTGACTGTACCCATCCAAATTGTCCCAGTGTAAGGGAAGACCAAAAAGCTCCTTTGGATGCAACATCATCTCTGCCACTCTGTCACTCTTGGTGAGTGTGCCTCTACCTTCACAACAGAAACAAGTGCACCTATGACCATTACTTCTAGTATTTACTCAACAATAAACAGCTGATGGACTATTTCAGCAACGCAGTGTGCTCTGTAAAGTTTGATCAGCCAGAAGTAGGAGAGTGATACAGTAATTGGTCTGTATTTTGTACAAGCAGTACATCACAGAGGCACAACACAAAGGAATAGTGCTGACAGGCAATGGTTGGAGTCGACCAAGACATTGCACATGGGTTTGATGTGTTCTTTAAAATATCCATACCTGAAGTAGAATGAAAGCAAGGTGAGAACAAGATCTAAGGTGGAGCGACACAAAGCTTGACATCTCAGTAAGAAGTCCCTTATTAGCAAAAGCCAAGTGTTTTGCTTCAGCTTATAGACAGTGTGTGTATTACAATCATGGGGATAACTAAGAGTGGTGGATAGGGCTACTTTACTGTAGTGCTCTTCATGTTCAAAGCACTCTACAAGAAAAAATTAATTTCTCTCGGCAGCTTACATCCTAAAGTCAGTATCCCAGACTCACTGAGAACCCAAGGAAGTGGGGGTATGGGAACAGATTACTTGCTCTATGCCTAAAATGAAATTAGGATCAGAGACAAGGTCTTGCCCATGTTAATATGAGTGTGCAGAGTTTGGTGTTTTACACAGCATTGCATGTGTGAGGGTTACACTGAGGCACACTGGCGGCAGCACTGTGACCATGTCCATGGAAGGACAGTGAGTCCAAAGAGATGCTGACATAGGTGTGTCCCTCAAGCCATTTATCTGTCTGGAAAAAAACTACTCTGAAGGCTTTCATTACTGATTTTCACACTGGTGACCAAGTGCACTCCTTTCTTCCTGGGCAGAATGCAATGCTAAAATATGACCACCTCTTCCTCCAGACACTTCACTGCCTCAAAAACTGTGAAAAATTAATTTTTACTCCCTATCCAGTCATTGAGGTTAGGAGATGATTCAAGATCAGTTAAATATGCAAGAACCTTTTTAGTGACTCAGTGGGATTTGCATCCAGGCTTAAGGCCCTGGAGAGCAGTGGATGAGCATGTGGTGAGACCAGCCTGCACTGACATGAATGGAGGCTGGTGTTACAGAAGCACAAATGTGGTTGGGGTGATAGAGAGCGGCAGTGAATGCCTTTGGTTTTATCAAATAAACATTTGGGAATAGCACACACTTAGGAAAAGAGTAAATGAGAGAAACATCCTGCTTTTACTAAAAAAAATCCTCAAAATCCAGGCACTTGAATAGGTCTTCTAAACTCAAAAGAAAACGAAGGAAAGGACTGAACATTACTGTAGGTATATGTTACTATTTCCAATGGGAAGGAGTCTGGGATGGGGTCTGCAGGGTCCTTCCTGCAAGATCTTCATGGCAGCTGTTCAGACCTCACATGGTGACCTCTTGCAGCTCAGCATGAGGCTGAATTTTCAAACTGGAGATTATATGAATATGTGTGGGATCATCCACTCTCTCCCACTGGATTCTTTCCAGAACCAGATAATCTGGTGTAGGGTGTGCAGGTAGGATGGTTTCAATTAATATTTAACTCTTTGTATAGTGAAACAGCTTTACCTGGAAAAATTGAGTAGTCTGAAGCTGTGGACAAAGCACTCAGCTGGGAAGCTACTTCAAACCCTTCTTACAGAGCAGGGGTTACTTGTCTTTTGGCAGGGAGAGGAACACACTCAGCATTATTTTGGCCTTTGTAATCTTGTGAATGACATCACAGTCCTTTTGAGAGTCCAGTTCAGAGATCAGTGTAGCTGCCATAAAAAAAATCTGCAATGAGCTGTTGCAACATTTCCAATTCTGATGTATGCATACACATATCTGATGATATTCACTAAATCTGGTCCAGATATATTGGTATTTTAAGTCATAATTTCAGTAAATAAAAGACCTGCCTATCCAACTTTAAGGGAAATATTGCATAAAAAGAAGTGAAGGTAATGGCTAACTTAGTTCTCAGTGGCTCTGGATTAAGCAGGCTTTGTGTGTTTGTCAGTCCTGTTCTGCACTAGTCTCTATATGTCTAGTCAGCTCTTAAACCTTAAAATGTTCATCAAAGGTCTGTGTCAGATGTCTACAGCCTCAGTTCTTCAGATGTTTAAATCGGCCATTTCGGTCACCTCTTCTGAAAACTGGCTGCACCTGGGTAACACCCTTAAATTCCCATCTGATGGCAAGTCAGGCACAAGCACCTCATGATACACTCTTTTCCTTTCTTTTTTTAAGGACTTTTTCCTACTTTCCTGTGCAGCATCCTGGAGCTCGAATAAAGCAGAATGTTCCCTGGAGAGTTGCCATAGTAACCTGTGATGTTTTTTGTTGTCTGAGTTTAAATATAAGGAAGGGAAAAATTACAGAGAATAATTTTATACCTGAGTTTGTCATCTTTGTATAAGACCAAAGCTGAACTGTACCTTCAACTTCCTAAAGCAATGACAGTCACCTTGAGGCTGATGTCAAGTTGGTAATTTTCACTGGAAAAGAAATAACTGCTGTATTTATTATTCAAGAACCCTGATTAGAAAAAGAAAATAACATCTGAAGGATGTAGCAAATAAGAAAAAGAATGAGATCATTAGAAATGTAAAGACATGGAGGTGGGAATAGCTGCTACAAATAATATCTAAACTTGCAATGCATGAATGCCCTGCATATTCTATTTTCTTCTTAATAGGGTTCAGTGATAGTCTGCTCTTAAACTTACAATCAAAGGAAAAACTCCAAACCCGTGTTGTCCTTGGGAAATAACTTCAGGTCTCATAGTGCATACTAGTGCATACATAGTGCAAAAATCCCTCAAAGGGATTTTTGAGTGTATCAATCTCAGTTCAGCCACAGACATAAACTGAAGATTTGGAATAAAACCAACATTTTTTTTAAGAGGATGTGATGGAGAAAGAATCCACCCAAAATGCTCTTAGTTAGGAGCATCAAAGGCAGATCAGGAAGTCTGGGATCAGGAAAGGGCATGAGAGCTGAGCTACCAGGAAGGTCAAGAAATAACCCAAAAGCACAATGCTGGGAAAAATCAAAGACAATCTTGGGAAGCCGGTGGGGAAGGATTGCAGAAGTGGGTTGTACAAGGTGGGTGTGCAGGAGCTCCCAGCCCCCAGTGTGGGAGGGCAGGGGGCTGGCTCTGCGGCGAGGTCCCTGCCAGTGCTTGCATCACAGTCGATCCTCTCTGTCCCCTGCCACACTCCGATCCTCCAGCAGCACCAAGACCTCAGACTGAGCTGCTTGGCAGTGGCATGGAGAGAGGGAAGACCAGCAGTCCCAGTGAGCAGGTGAGCACATGTAGGGCACATAATTTAGTGCTGTTGAATAACCCAGCCCAGTTTGATTTTGTGTGGCTCCCCCCTGGCCAGCTGCCCAACATTTCCTGGGATTATTTAGTTCAGAGATGGGGGGAAATGATACAGGAGGTGGGAGAACTTGAAGCATCTCTTTGAAGCCCAGGTCGATGTCTCCCCTGCAGTGCAAAAGAGCTGGCAGAGCCGCTGTCAAGTTCGGTTGTCCCCAAGATAATGTCCTTCAATGCCGTATATATTATAAATTTCTGTTTTTCCTGAGAACATGCCATCTAAACACTTTAAATAGAAGCGACTTTAACAACTTTAGCTGCTTGCCCATGATACTCAGTGGCAGGTGGGTAGGGGCTTATGATGTTGGATGTGTGGGAACAACAGGACGGGGCACTTTGAGGGAATGGGACGGGTCGGAAATGCTGCAGGAGAGAGAGTGCAAGGGAGAGAGTGATACACAGCTGTGAACATGACATAAGTGGAAACAAAACCCTCAAAAACCGGGAGGTTTGGGAGAAATCCCTTTTAGCAGAGGAATGATATTATGAAAACAGAAGTCCAATGTGAGATAAACCACGTGGTGATGTGGAAATACAACCCTGAAAGTTAGATTAAGACCTTATTGCAATAAAATCAAGCATTACCACAAACAGAACTATATTGTAATTGCGCTCTTCTACATTAACTTGTTTGGGGTTTTAAATGCTATCAATAGTTCTGTGAGCTTTTGGGCAAGTGTGGGAAGGGGGTGAAGAAAGCATCTATGGATGTTGGCTCTCAGAAGTAACCTGGAGGAGACTGGACATGCAGTACTGCATGGTGGAGAGGACAGAGAAAGAGGGGAACAGCAGATTTTGGAAAGGAGAGGGTGAAAATAGGACAGGGGGTGCACAGTGTGATGTCAGAGCTGGAGCTTGTGCATGGTCATCACCACTTGCCTAATGCTCAGGGCAGAGACGTAGGGGCAAAATTAATGAGGATAAAACTCTCACTTATGGAAAGGTAGAACGGGGTTTCCCAAAGAATCATAAGGCAGCTGGGGCAACTCAGCAGGGAAGAGGGGTAGACCTGGGTGAAATTGGACAACCAACTTATTTTTTCTTTTTTTTTTTTTAACTAGAAAAAGGCACATTTGTGTTTTTAGAAACACTATGCAAAACCCCTAAGAATTCAAGCAATTTTGTCATAAAAAATAGTTCAACCTCAGTCAAATTGTTTAATAATGAAAATAAAAAACTTAATTTTCATTAAAACTGCAGTAGATAAGATTTTTTTTTTGCCACAAACCATTTTTTTTCTGTGACCTTTGTTGTTGTTGTTGATGTAAGAAGACTGAAATCCTTCATTTTCCCAGATTTACTCATGACTAGAAGGTGACTTAAACCACAACATTTGGGTAGAGGGAAGGAGGAAGGACTGTTGAGCAGATGAGTTTGGGGTTTCTGTGGTGGAAACGAGAAGCATTGGATGTACGGCCCAGCAGTATGGATTTTAAAGTGATGGGTTTTCTGATGATGTGAAAAAGAGGCAGATGGTCTGTAGAAAAGAGATAAGCAATCATTACTGCAAGGCTAGAAAGCAAGAAAAATAATGGAGCTATCAAAGGATATAAAGAAAAGAGTGATGGGGAAAATAAGAAGGAAAGATGGAGAATTATCTATGGATTGTGTCAGTTTTTGGACCATGGTGATGGGAACTTCTCAGAAAAACTTGCAAAGAGCAACAGAGCTCTTCTGGTCCTGATACCCCAGGGCTGTGGTTTGGAGTTTTAATTATTCGTGCATATCTTATCACTTGGTGCTCTTCTTGTTCACAGTTCTGTGGATTTTAAGAGCAAGCAATACAACTACCACCATGTTTTGTGGTGTTCTGTTAACACAGGCTACTGAGCACCAATAAGAAAAAGCTTCATTTAAGGCCAGTTTTACACTGTGATCCTTTAAAAATGTTTTCTTTTGAAAAGTCGGTTTCAGCCCCATAACAATTTTTAAGTCAATTGTCTGTCAGTCTTTTGGGAACAGACTATTATGAGACACAAGATATTCTTATATTTTACTCCTTTACATGTCTGTAGAAATGAGGTAGGGAAATAAAAGGAGAGTCCAGGTGCTACCATAAAGCATCTACCAATGCCATTTTTCTCAGATTCTATAAACTGTGTTTTGTGTATTTCCTACCTCCCAGAGTCAAAGGAGCAGCACTGACTTACTTGCTTGTTCCTATCATCCAATGGACTTTAATTTTAACCTTGAATTTTGGCAGTAACTCTGTGCATTTGTGTTCCCTGTTCTTTCAGTCCTGATCAAGCTTCTCCAGTCCCTCCATATCATCTACTCCTTGCCAGTGGACAGTGGCCTCTTGCAGAAGTTTTGGAAGAAGTCTTTTCACACCATCCTCCTCAATTTGCTAAAGAAAGGCCATGTCTGCTTTCGATCTGACGAACCAGAGCATGCAGCGTACCGAGCCTGAGATAGACTATATTGCCCCACGAATGAAACTGAGGGATGAAATATTTGTCTTTATTGATGGTAAATGGGTGAATGAGATCTACTGCCATCCACCCTTTGCTCCTCACCAGAAACTCTTTAGCAGGATGGCACAGAATGAGTGGAGCATCTGGGAGGAGAACAGAGCACTCTGGGAGGAAAACCAAGTCCTCCGGATTGAAAACAGGATGCTCTGGGAAAAAAACAAGGCTCTACAATGTCTCCAGTCACAGAACGAAGCTGTCCAGGTTATTTACACTGGTACCATTCAGCAAAGCCTCCAGAAGGAAAATAAGCCATTCCCATTCTTCCAAGAGAGGAATACAGGCTTTCAGGTCAGCCCAGGCAACAAAGCACTCCAGGCAGTCCGGAAAAAACATAGAGTCTTAGAGGATTTCCAGCAGGAGAATAAAAGAGTCCCCATCATCTGGAAAGACCAAAAAGCCATCACAGTCCATGAAGAGAGCAAAGATGCCAGCTCAGATCTTCAGAAGGACACTGATGCCATCACAGCTGTGGAAGAAGGTAACCCTAGCCCAGCCCCCCAGCAGGAACATGCAGCTGAAAACAAGAGCACCACTCCAACCCAGAGTAAGATCAAGTCTGCTCCACGTGCACAGGGTGAGTATGAAATCCTCCAGGCTATCCAGGACTTATATCGATTCCTCCATATCTTCCTGAAGGTGAACCATCTCCTTGGGGAGAAAGAGGACTGTCACATTCTCTATGATGTGGACAGATCCTTCTATGAAGATTACAATAAATTGAAGCTACAACTGAATGCTTTGAAAAACACTGTGTCAGACATTAAGGCTCTAATGGAAATATTGGAAGAGGAGCTCATTGCCATCACTTCCCCAAT
Organism: Coracias cyanogaster; assembly: GCA_033124195.1. Lineage (NCBI taxonomy): Eukaryota > Metazoa > Chordata > Aves > Coraciiformes > Coraciidae > Coracias > Coracias cyanogaster. The sequence goes on along the minus strand of JAVSBS010022766.1, from coordinate 52,615 downwards.
GTATGAAGAAACAGAACAGAAGCTGGCAACTGAGTATCAGCTTGGAGAGATGTGAAGCTTGGTCCTAAACCTGCTAGTTCAATTTTCTGGAAAACTTCTCTCCTTGTTTCGAGGAATCTAATAAAATCTCAGTAGAGCCTGAAGACATCTGGGGAATCTTGTGTTACTCTGAAACTTCCATGTATTATTTAGATGTATTTCACTTTCCAATTACACAGTGTGGGTGATTGTCATGAATTTGCCTAGTGGTCTACTGTCAGGAAAAGATGTTTTTTCAGCATTTTTTCCCAAAGTTTCTGATAATGAGGCCTAGATTTTCAAAAGATAATGCATACTTTTCACACTTCATCTGAGGTACCTTATGTTTACCATACTTCTCGGAGAGATGGGCACTTCCTGAAAATGCGGATCCCAACTGTGAGCTGAATTTAGATCCCCAGTGGTCACTTTCTTTCTTATGGCTGGCCAAGTTCAATGGCTGAACTGTGTCTTCTGCCATGCACCAGCCTTCCCTCTTTCATATAGGATAAGCCATGGATCATGGTGAATGTAGCCTCCCAGTGAAGACAGGCCCATGAAAGAAAACGAGACACAGAAGAACACACTATATGTGCTATGTATATATATTCTTGCCTTCCCCTTTTCTCAGCCCCATGTTCCCACTTGACTTGTTGTCTCTTTCCCTTGTTTAAAGCTCTTCCTCAGAAAAGAATCCATCTCTTGCCTCCAAGTATAACAGGACCATAAATAAAGTAAGCATCGCCCACCAGAACAGCATGTTCCTTTCCGCTTTGGTTATTTGTAAATTATCTTCATCATTTTGTACCTTAATTAGTCTTAATTCTTCTCAAATGGCCTTGTTTTGGTACACATTAATAATCCTGCTGATTTCAAGTGAGATTATTATTTGCTGATAAATGGAACTTTCAGGATGCAATGTGTATAGGAAAGACAGCTTAATGTCTTATTTGTAGGTCACTGCTAAAAGGAAAATTCCTGTAGACTTTGGTGGTCTTTTTGGATCAGCTCTTCTTTGTGGCCAGGAATTAAGTGTATCTTTGTCTGCAAACAATCATGTGCACTTATGGAGCTAACAGCTCTCTAGTCTAGAGGAGCATTGATATTTCTAGTGGTATCACAGGGCAAGGGAAAGGGTAATGCCCTGCCCCTGTGCATCAGATGGCCCTGGGCAGCTTTGTGAGTTTGAGCCGTCTTTCTGAAATCTTACATTGGACTTGGAGTCTTGAAAGCAAGACCACACGTACCGCAATAACTTGCTGTCACGTGCTGAGGACTGGGCTGGGGTAAGCATGTTGTGAGGATAAGCCCCAATACCCTCACTAGCCCTGCTCCGTCACTCAGTGGGTCCCCACCTGCCAGACTGCTGCAGGTAGATGGGGCAGGATTGACCTTCTATGCACCTTGGTCCTGCTGCTGCTTCTCTTAGGATTTTTACATCTTGTCCTTGCAGTGTCTTTTTGTTTGAATCTCTGATGATTTCCCTCTTTTGTTTTGGATATCAACTCAGTTCCTTTACCATGTGTATTCTTCAGCTTTGCTTTTGTGACTTTCACAGCTTACTGTTTTGCATAGAGACCAGATGATAAGATGCCTGCAGTTCACCATTAAGCTGCTTTCAGCAGAACTGGCCCATTGACAGACAGCTCAAAAATTTGAGACCTACCTCAAGGATACAGCCCCAGCAAAAATGAAGAGAGATCAGAAAAGAGAAAGGAAGGATTTGTCACACTCATGTGGGTGCTCAGGTTGTGGGGTTGCTGCTTCTGGGGAGAACTGCCTGTTTCCGCACCATCACAGAATCACACAATCACAGAATGTTAGGGGTTGGCAGGGACCTCAAAAGATCATCTAGTCCAACCCTCCTGCCTGAGCAGGATCACCTAGACTAGGTCACACAGGAATGCATCCAGGCAGGTCTTGAATGTCTCCAGAGAATGAGACTCCACAACCTCTCTGGGCAGGTTGTTCTGCTGCTCTGTTACCCTCACAGTGAAAAAGTTTTTTCTTACTTTTATGTGGAACCTCCTGTGCTCTAGCTTGCACCCATTACCCCTCATCCTGTCATTGGACATCACAGAGAAGAGCCTGGTTCCGTCCTCCTGACACCCACCCTTTACATATTTATAAACTTTAATGAGGTCACCCCTCAGTCTCCTCTTCTCCAAGCTAAAGAGACCCAGCTCCCTCAGCCTTTCCTCATAAGGGAGATGTTCCACTCCCTTAATAATCTTTGTGGCTCTGCGCTGGACTCTCTCAAGCAGTTCTGTGTCCTTGACCTGAGGGTCCCAGAACTGGACACAATATTCCAGATACGGTCTCACCTTTTTCTTCTTTCTTTTTTTTTGCAAAGAACCAGACTTCCATTGGCATCTTATCAGATTAACTTGAATTTCCTGGATTTTAGCATTTTTAGGTTTCAGGCTGCCTCTTCTGTCTGTCTCAGCAGTGGTTAAATTTAGATGATTACACTGAATATTGCAACATAGCTCAGGTTTGGAAACCTCAAGCTTTTCACTGCAGTTTCAGACCTGACATGGTCCAATCCCTTCCTAATTAGCCCTGACAGCAGAAAGGGCCCTACAGCACTCAGCTATCTCGGAGTCATTATGAAATTAGCAGGGTGGCTGATTTTGCTTTGAAGTCAGCGAAGTATATCTGATGTAAAGGTTGAGACATGGCGTGAGGCCACACACCCGTAATATCTGCAAAATGAGCCAATAATGAAAAGATTTTTATAAGCGCAAAATGTCGGCAGAAGTCAAAGATACCGAAGGGATACTGGAGAGGCAGCAAGTGTCATAGTGAGATCATGACGACTCCTGTCTTGATCCCAAAGGACCCCATTAAGAAATATTAGTTGCAGGATGCATCTCACCTTATTTAACCTGTCTAAAAGTTTGATGTTTGCTCTCAGGCAGGTATCGCATCCTGAATGTGCATAACACAAACGCTCCTTTAAAAAACTTTGGCCTAACTCAGTAAAAACCACTGTTCCCATTAACATCATTATAAACCCAGTGTTAACACGCACACAAATTTCTACACTGACACCACAAAGGAGAACGTAGCCTGTGGGTTTTAGGAGCTGCTTAGCAGCTTCTTGGCATGTATCTAAGTCCAGCAAAAAGATCTGGAAGAGAAATGGCACTGCCTGTCCTCCTTGCGGCAGAAAAAATAATATTATTAAACATTCTGGTTTTCAGGTTCCAAGGGCAGGCGTTACACACAACAGCACAAGAAGAAAACCCATTTTCAGTGAAGCCTCTGTGGCAAAAGCCTGTTGTAAAGCTCCTGGCTCCTCTCCCAGCACTTTTTTCTTCCCAGCACTGGTCTGAGTTATATTTCTTTGGGTTGGTCAAATCACTCACACCAGGGTCAGCTCAGATTAAGCATTCTTCACCTCAGCTCACCCTGTGAGCAGCTGAGGTGTTTGGCAACCTGTGGAATGGAGAAGTCAGAACTGCCCCTGCAGCACAACGTATTCTGAAGGAGCTGCAAAGCAAGGCGATGTTCAGTGGTGAAAGTTGTCCCGTGCTTGCAGAAAGCACGCGACTGTCTTGTGACCACACGGTTTCCTATGCATCTATCTGTGGAAAAAGTCCTGCTAGAGATAGATCAGCACATCTCACTTTTGCTTCTTCCTGCAAATGTTCTGAGGTAGTGCCTTAGCAACGTGAATTGCAGCAGCCTGTGATGCAGCCCCACTGTTGAGTTGAGCGTCCTCGGTCTGTGTGCCTGGGCTGCAAGCATAAATAAGGGAGGTGATGAAGGAAAAGAGGAAGATATAAAGCCCAGGTCCAGCTACTGGGGATGTCTGAGATCACAGTCATAGAAGTCAGCGGCAGACAATGTGGCTCAGCAGGCTAGGACTACAGAGGGTGGCTTCTAGTCTCAGGTTTAGCCTGGTGGAGTGTGCCAAGAAACACCGAGAGATCCCAAAACATGAATGCGTTTCCTGGATGTCATAGCATCCTTTTGCATGTCTCTCTGTGGGAGAAATTTGTCTCCAAAGGATCGTAAACGTATGTGTCCACAGGTCAGTGTGTGAGTTCCTATTAAAGATGTTTAACCAAAGGTGTCTGGGGCTATTTCAGATCCTCAGACATCTGCATGAGGATGGCAAATGTGACACAGAGCACTCACGTGCCGTAGGAGCAGCGTGGTCCTAAGCTGTCTGTAATGGCAGTAGACACGGTCTGGTCCACTGAACTGGTGGTGGCATGCATGACTCCATCAATGTCCGTGAGTGCTCAGCTGAATTGCCTCAGGAGAGGCACCAAGTACCTACTGGAGAAGCTCTGGGATAGCTGAGATATCTGAGCAGAGCTGACTGATATGAAGGACACCTTCCACGACTGAAGGTGTGGATGTGAAGGGAGAGTACAAGGGAATGATCCTCTGATAGGAGCCACGTTCTCCTGCTGGCCCTGGATGCCATGTCCTGCTGCCACCATCAGAGACAGCCCTGGGCCCCATGGGCCATTGGTCTGCCCTGCAAGGCACTTATCGTCTTAGAAATTATCCAAACTCTGTTGTTTTATCCCAGGCTGATATTTGCAGTGTGTCTCCCACCAACTTCCAAAATACAGGAAAAGCCTTTGGGATAGGTTCTTCTCTCTGCTAATCCAGAGAAATTCATTGACATCATGAGGATTTCCTGGGTGAGAGGGGAGACAAACCTTCACTTGGAGGAGTGCAAGTGTGGTCATGTTTATCATCTAGATACAGCCAAGCATCAAATTGCTACCGATTTAAATGAGGAGGAAGAACACGTCCCCATCACATATTTGCAGTCTAGGACAGATCTAACAGGGACATCGTTAAGCCTTTGGCCACACCAAAATGTTTACTTCTTGTCTACCAACTAAATTCACTCTATTTTTTTTTTCTTTTTATAATAATGACTTGCTTAAAGGGTCATCTGTTTGGCTGGCCCCACTCCCTTTCTCCAGCAGCATCTTGGTGAATCTGCAGCACTGAGTGAGCCAATGCGCTGGGTTTGCCAACCTCTCCCGCAGAAACTTCATTTGAAGAATCATCCTGCACTTGCAGGACTTCTCATTTACCACTGGGTATTAATGACGAGGATTGCCTGGTGAGTGACACTCTGAGGAATTCAAGTCCTCGCTGGCACAGATTGAAATTATAAAGTCCCTGGCGGGATGAATATTTTCCTTTTCCTTTCTAGCCCTGTTCCAAAAAAATGAAATCCACTGGTTTCACCTTAAGCTGTGGTGATATTAAAAACCTTTCACTGGGAGTCAGGGCACATTGACTTGGCTGCTTTAACTGTTGGGGCAGAAGCAACTGGCAAGTCAGGATTCCCAAATAGACTCGGCAAATTAGCTCACGTGATGAATTTATTTGCCGATGAAAATGACCAGTAGCTGTCAGAAAACATTTGCTAACTTGAGCTGTATTCACCAAATAGGTCAGTTCAGAGAAAGAAATGGGAGAAGAATTCAGATGTGGTGAAGCCACTTTCCCTGCTCTCACCAAAGTGGGTTTTCATTTTCAAATTCGTACATCAAAGGTGGCAAAACATTTTGCAAAGAGAAAACCAAAGACATAGAAAGTTGCATCAGACCAAAACCAGAACTTTAGGTGAGTTGATGTTGGGTGAAAAAATGGAAATGTTTTCATTTTTAACAGAATATACTCGTTTTTAATATTCTGAGCAGTAATTTGGACAGCTCTGCTCTGGGGATCCCAAGACTCTGTTTTTGCCATCAAAACATTTGGACTAGCATTTGCAAACTTGGATAAATAAAATCCTGGATCTTCCAAGGGTACCTATGTCCTGAGATACTCAAATGCCACAGCAAGGGAGAGAGCATGTATCTACCTAAACTCTTTGGCATTTTCACATCGACCAGGCTCTGACAGTCTGCATGGCTGAGGTGAGTCAAACCAGAAGCTGCTCATCATCTTTGACCCTTTTAGTATCTTTTTTGGATCACATGTGGTGAGACACCGCTGCCAACCAATGCACGTGCCTTTGTGTGTTGCATCTGCTTGCATCACGCTGGTTGTCACTTTTCCCATCGCATCCTGACTCCTCCAGGGTCCCTCGCTGTTCCTTGCCTGGGCACTTGTATTTCCACGAGGAGGACACCCAAGTATGCGAGCTGGTTGGCTGCACTCCAAGCAGATGCCCATTCCAGGCACCCAAAACACAAGGTGATCAAGCTCAGCATGGCTGCTGGGCAGCCACAGGCATGGGTGACCAGGAGCACACCTCCAGACTGACCCTCTCTGCCTGGGTTGACCAAATCTCCGCACTGACGTCACCATACCAAGACTGTTGGATCCTGCTTTGCAGCTGTGTGAGTGCCTAAGGAAATCCAGGAACCAAACCTATGCTATTTTTACCACTTTTTCCTCTGATACCCTCTCCAGTCAGCAGAACATTATTTGCTGCCACATTTCCCTGTCATTGCAAGGTAGGACGTGTTTGTTTCTTTGCCAAATGCACCAGGTATTCCCAAGTACAAGGAACTTTATGTGCCCTGAAATGTCCCCAGCGCGGCCAGGTACAAGGCACCTGTTCCCACTAATGAGCCAGTTACTCTGAGGAACACAGGACTTGTTTGGTTGCCAACGTTTACAGATGCGTTGGGTTAAAAGACATCTGCTTAGCGAAGCACATCCAGCCAGAAACAACCTGCTGTGCTTCTAGATGTTTTAGGTGAATGAAGGGGAAAAAATGACCCTTCTCTAAAGAGGCAGCAGGAGGCAAAGGGCAGGACAAGCACCAGCAATGATGCTTCCCAACCTGCTGGCTGGGAGCAAGGTTGTTTCACTTTCCTCTGCCTCGGTTTCCCCAAAATGGGAAAATGGCTGATGATTTCCTTTCCAAAATGCTCCAAGCTGCTGCTGAATATATATGTGAACGTGGGGAAACGCCACGTGCAAGTGAAAAGAAAACCCGCGCTCCACTGTGCCTCCAAGTATCCCAGGTGAGCTCCACTGGAAAGAGCCAAGTGCACACAACTGGTGTTCAGAGATGAGCATAAAGCACTAATAAGCTGATTCTGCCCTATTTTTGCCATGTTTTACAAACACACTGATGCTACTTGATTAATTCTGTCTTAAGCATATTTTTTAAAATGAGAAGCTAACCAGGAAAAAAAGAAATGAGAGTAAGCACCTGCTTTTAATAGCAGAATTAGTAGCTTTGGTCAATGTCAGTTTTCAATATTTATTAAAGATGAGAAGAAAGAACATTTCTACATCTCGCTAACTTGTGAATGTAATGCTTTTGATTATTTACAAGCAGCTGCTCTCCAACATAAATGATTGCCTGCATTATTTCATTAAGGTAAAAAATAATATATATATGCTTTCCCCAACAATCCAGGGCTATTTCTTTCCTGGCGATTTGCATTTGAAAGATCCGGCTGAATTAATTTCAGACAAAATGTAAATATGGCACCTGGATTCTGATCAGGAGAACAAACTGTCTCTGGGATTTTTTTTTTCATGACTGAAGCAAAATCTTCAGGAGGAGGAGTACTGGCGGGCACCCATCTCCTTGCCCAGCGTGTGCTTTCATCATGTCCCCTCATTAGGCATGGGAGGAAAATGAAGCTGTGTGACAGATATGGGACACATCTCGTCTTTCCATCACAGGGAAAAAAAAAGTCCTAAATGAACCAGCCCTCTGAGGTAATCAATGCAAAGTTCATCCAGCCGTTTGGCTTGGAAGAAAGCATCTCTTGTTCAGCCTGTGCTGCACCCAAGCTGGGGGCTGCTGCTCGAGCTGCATCTGGGTTATGGCTCTGAAGAGCCAAGCTCCTCTCAGGTTTGTGGCTGTGGAACCGTGCAATGGTCTGACAAGGTGCAGGAGGGGTGGCATCTGTGTTTGTCACTTCAGAGGGACTTGTGTCTGAATTCAATCCCCATATTTTTCTAGGGAAAGGCTCCTTATCTGACACTGGCTAAATGACTCCTTGCTCCTATTCCAGTTGGAGATAAGGCATTCAGCCTGCTGTGGTTTTGCGCTGGGAAGAACTCAAACTCTTCATAAAACCCAAACAGTGCCATGACATCTAGGCTGATGTACATTCATTTTCCCATGGAGGACATTTAGGATCCTACCCAGTGGTCCTCAAATAAGGACAAGCAAAACTGTGAAAAATAACTTCCCATTGCAATCAATAACTGTAGATGCTCCTAAGACCTTCCAGAAATGCTACAGGGATGTCTCCTATGCTGCTTCAAATCAGAAAGAGCCCGAAAAAAGCAAGCATGGATTTGAGAGAGCTGCAGCCTCTGTAAAGACACACAGTTTGTTTTCCACAGCATTCAAGCCCCAGCTTTGCACACCTTATTAACCAGAAACCGGCCACGGGCTGGAGCAAGCTGCAGCCCACAGCAACATCTACAGGCAGAGCAGCACGTCACAAGCAATGTTGCTCTGGGATACTATGAACCATTTTGCTTCTTGTGATGGTTGCATCATTAAACTGGCTCAGTCCAGTGGGTGGAACTCCAGAAGTGGGCTGGCAAGTCCAGTGGCCTGTGTGGATTCCCAGGGGCTCTGAGTTAGAAGCGTTTTCCTCTGTATGGTGAGAACCAGAAGGCAGGCAGCAACAGGAGAAAGGCAAGGAGAAGGATGATCGCCCTAAGGGACAGCATGTCTAGTGGCAGAGAGGCAGAGGTGGTCTTAAATACCCTGCCACGCTGTTCTTGCAGGAGCTGTGCCGTAATCATGGTTCCATTTTGTGGAAAATACAAGGGGAAAGGAAGTGAAACTTGGAAGAAGTTAAACTAGAAATCACACTGGCATGTTCACCAGGGTGCTGTGTGCTGCAGGTGATCCAACCAGGCAAGCCCTGTGAGATGCAACCAAGGGGTTGTGTGTCTCCATGCAAAGACCAGGAGCCGCCCAGTGACACTCAGTCTTTGGGACTGGTCTGTGGTGGTGGCAAATCCACAAAACCTTCTATTGCTTCCACTGCCCCACAGGACACCCCCGGGAGGTACCATTGATCCATTTTGTCTCCAAGTCCACATTCAAGTTCATCTCCACTCTTAGGCCCAGGTCCAGGTCACAGGCAAAACAAAGTCTCAGGGTCCACTTTGGTGAGCAGAAAGCTCTCCAGATCTCCACTGGCAGCTGCTGAGAAGCTCAATGTGGTTGCTCACGTATAGACATCTAGTGCAACTTAATTGCCCTAAGGTCTCTTGCATGGCCTCTCTGTTCCCCTCAAGAAAAGAACTGCTCTCCTGAGATCCCATTTTCCAGGCCACTGTACATGTCTTGGATGCCCTCAGGGTGTTCCAAATGAAACAAATGCTTAAGTAATTGAATTGTGCCCAAGATCTCTATTGACTCTGATGGGAGGTTAGGCGCTTGGCACATATGGAGCCATGTACGTTAAATCACCTTAATCTCCAGATAAATCTTATCCAAGCAGATGAGTCCCATGTGGTAAGCTGATTCTCTTCATCTCTCTGTGTGGATGGACATTTTTTTGTTCCCTTCAAATCTCTGACCCCTCGGCAACAGCTTTCTAGCTGAGGAACTGGTTTCCAGCCTCCCTCTTCCCAAAACCTTGGGGAAGGGAGTGCCTCCAGGCATCACTCTGCAGTCATTTCTACAGGCTTGCAGCTTTTTTGTGGGCTTATCTCCCCCCTTGCAATAGAGGGCCATGACGGCTCTGTGCATTTCCAATTATAAATTTTGCAGCATCTGGTCTCCTGAGAATTCACTCCATGAGCATCACACTGAAATCTCAGAGCTGAAGATACAGAAACCTTGAAAATGTTTCTTGAGGTGTAATTTGCACAGTGAGAAAAACACGGGGCTGCATCTGTTGAGTTAGATCAAGGCTAAATAGCTCATGGCTGCACACATATCCTAAGAGAAGTAGTGCATATGTTTCCCTAAAATGCACAAATGATTAATGAGTGAGTGCGTTAACTGAGAAGAGAATGAGTGTCTTTTCCACTTGTGGGGGAAATACTGATTTTTATTGCATAATCTCTTTTGGACTCCAAATAAAACCATTCAAAATCTTACGTAAAAGACACTTCCAGGGCTACAGCTACAGGTTTCTAATTTTGCTGTCAAACATTCAATGTGAAGTTAAAAATGTTTCCCTCTTGGTGTGTTTGCCTTTGTTGACAAAAATGGAAACACTCCATGAAATGTGCTGTGGAACGGAAGCTTCAAAATCAGTGTTTTCTGCAGGAAAACAGTTTTGATGCATCCGGTCCTTGCCCAGGTTGTTTTGCACCCCTGCAAAGACTGCTGCTGGCCAGGCAATGGTTAACACCTTTCAATCAGTGCAAAGAACCTCTGAGTTTGCAATTTTTTCCTTTGGTCAATTCCTTTCCCCTTCCCTTGCCAGTGGTGTGTCTTTGAAGCTGGATCTTGCAAAACTCGCATTCATTAAATGGGACTAACTTTGGAAAAGCCAAGAGAAATAGACAAAAAAATGAAATAAAATCCCCCAAATCTTTGAGTCTGCTTCCTTCAGACCACAGCCCAGCTCCATCACCAGACGAGCTTAGTCACAGGGGTGAGCATCCTTCGCTTGGCGTATGCAGGAGGGAGGAGAAATCTCCATGGACAATTTCTAGACCCATTTACGAGCAGGAAATCTGTTCAATGCCATGCCAGCATTGTTCACAGCCTTTGAACCTGCCTCCTCCAGGCCTGGGGGTCTCCGGCACACACAACCACATTGTGTATGGGACAGATGAGGAGCAAAGGGAAAGCTCCAGAGCTGCAAGAGCCGAGATAACTCAGACCTGCAGCCGCTCTCCCTCCCTTTCCCTGAGCCCATCGTCCTACTGGCCTCTCTTCTTTATTACTGCTGAGTAAAGTATTCCCTCTGCTGACTGCATCAAGCAACTCTTTATTGATGTGCCAGTGAATAATTTTTTTCTTGCTGTGATAAAGAATCATTTGCTAAGTCTGCAGTAAAATCACCGAAGCCAATATATCAAGGGATGAAGGAGCTAAATAAAGTTTTGAGCAAGTTTTTTCCTGCACTGAAAGGTCCCGTGGGTTTGCACCCAGCAATCAATCGAGTTATGTTTAGAAAGCTTAAGAGCTTGCTCTTTCTCTGGGCTATGTTTGATGAGTGCAGAAAGCCTGGATATTCATTTTTAAGCTAATAAACTGGCACACGTGGTCTGCCTTCGCTGGCTACCTAGCACTGTTTGCATTCAGAAGTGTTCCAGCAAAGCAGTAAATTTTACTCATAACTTGTGTTTGCCTCTAGAAGATCCAATTGTTCATTCCTGAGTTGTTATCTCTATATATTTATTTTGACCAAATTTCAAAAACAGTAATAGGATGTCATAAACCAGCTGAATTCTGGCATAGGGCACTATCTGCAGACTGCTGGGGATTTTTGAAGGAGGTGGATATTCTTCCTTGTTATTGCTCAATCACCCAAATGTTAAGGACAAAAGCAACGCCTGTCCCCATCTATCAGTAATTGCAAGTGGGAAGTTCCTGTTCTCACTAGGAACAAGTGATAGGATGAGAGGAAGTGGCCTCAAGTAGCACCAGAGGAGGTTTAGATTGGATATTAGGAAAAATTTCTTTACTGAAAGAGCGGTCAGGCACTGGAACAGGCTGCCCAGGGCAGTGGTGGAGTCACCATCCCTGGAGGTGTTCAAAAAACGTGTAGACGTGGCACTTCAGGACATGGTCTAGTGGTCATGGTGGTGTTGGGTTAATGGTTGGACTTGATGATCCTAGAGGTCTTTTCCAACCTTAATGGTTCAATGACTCAAGCAGCTTTGTTTGAAGTCATTATAGCCTGGCTCTAGCATTGTTACTCCATTTATGTGAGTATCTGGCAGCAGAATGAAATCCAGAATGTCCTAAACCTCTGGGCAGAATGTAAAGTCCTGCTCACCCCGGGGTGGCCTCAAAATGGGATGGGGAGCAGTGGCAATGGGGACAGAGAGCTCCTCGCCAAGGAGGAGCAGGGACTTTTTTTTGGCTTGGCAAAATGAAGATTGATGAAGAGTGGACCCCGAGAGGGGAGAAGAGCTGCTCAAATGAAAGGGCAGCACTGGCACAAGAAGAAGTGGGAATGAAGCAGCCATGAAACAGTTCAGACTGGAAATCAAAGATGCCCTCAAAGCAGTGAGTTTTTGAGAGCAGCTTTCCTGCAGCTGAGAGAATGAGATAATCTAATAGCAGAGCCTCGTGATGTGATTCTTTCCATCATACGTATGCGCCTTTATTGTGGGCTTGGGCATGGGCAGTGTAAAATGGGCTCGTGCTCTCATATGCTGGGTGAGCAAGAGGCAGGAGAGCAGCCTTGTGGATGGATTACACTATTCAGCTCACCAGCAGAAGCAACTACGCCTGTTGAAGATTAATTAGAACTGAAATTAAATTATTTGATCTATAAAATTGGGTTGATAATGTCATGTTTTGTTCCCTCTGTGGCAAAGACCAGCCATTCTTACAGAGCAGCTCTATTCTTGGCTCCACCAGGAACAAAACAAAGTAATTGTACATGGCAGTTGTGCTTTTTGATGACTCATATTGAGAGAACAAGTTGGGATAAATCTGCAGAGCACTGTGTAGAACACCTCGATCTTTTTTATGGGGGGTCTGAAATGGGAGTTCAGACTGAGTTATTACACAGGGCCAGCTCTCAAATTCAAGTTCAGACCCAAAATCAAGACAAACCAAGCTCCAGGGGGGCTGGCTCCAGAGCTGTGGGCACAGTCCAGCTTCTATCCAACAACAAGGCAGGTACGGAAGATTTGCATTTGATTTCCTAAGGCAGCTCATCACTTCTAAACATACCCTTGTAAACCCACATACACCCTAACTCTGGATGCGTGTATGTTGGAGAGCTAGTTCTGCAACACCAGGATACACTGAAGCATGGACCTGCTCCACCTCTCTTAATTCTCATGTACTTTTTTCTTCTCCACCTCCCCAAGTTCTTAAATGGTGTTTGTATAGTTCCATTCTCCTAGCAGATGCTACCAAAAAAAAAAAAAAAAAAATTAAACTTGACTTCTATATGCAAATCATAGCACAATTGCATACATCAGTGAGAACATAACCTTAACCATTGTCCTCCAAACAGCAGTAGGGGATGAAATATATGCAACTGAGAGTTAACCTTAAACCTCCAGGCTTTGGTCAATCAGACGTTAAGGAGGGTAATTCCTAATTAAGGTATTTTTTAAACCATGCGACATTAATTGCTATAAAATGGAAATCTCTTTTTCATGACTTTAAGGTCTCCTTTTGTATTAGGAGCTCTGAAGGTGGTTTGACCTGTGGAGCAGCAAAGCATCCCTCCCCATTGCACAGAAGGGGCTGGGTTATGTACACCTCTGCTGTCTGTGGGATGGGGGGGGACCACCATCCGCATGCCCTTGGTTTGATGGATATTTCCCTTTGGGACAAGCTTCAAGATTGTGCTGTGGGCACAGTAGAAGCCTCTCTCTGTCCTACCTGTCACTGTGACTTTCCGTGTGACTACAGCATACAAACTGGTGACAGGCATGAAGTCCTCACGGGGTATGATTTTATCACAAACCTGATTTTGCTGTTTTCTGGAGTAAACTCGAGCAGAGGCAACACCGATACGCATTTGAGAGCCTTCTCAGGAAGAAAATGCCCCTTTGAGGATTGCTTTTTAAATGCTAAGGAGTTTGCTCTCCTCATAAAACCCAGACAAAAGTCATTGCACAATAAAGTCACCACCCCCAGCGCTGCAGTGCCATCAAACCTTAAAATGGCTAGTGTTCAATTAAAATGTAATCATATCAAAGGCGTTTTGGAGTTGTGTGACAATGACTGTACACAGCACTAATATTGTAATGACACAGTAATCAAGTCTCAGTTGCATCCTATTCAAGTCCCAGCTGTTCGGAGTGAGGTATAACTTTCATCAGAGCTAATTATTTCATATTAATCTCAATACTTTAGCCCATACAGCTCTATAATATGCAGATAATGAGGGTTCTCTTGTTGATGCCACAAACAAATGAGTTGAACCTCCTCTGCAGCACGGCCATAGGAGGGAGACGGAGTCAGTGATTGAGACAGAGCTCCCGTGGAGGGATATGAACAATTTAATTGTGATTGGGTTTTATAATTGGATTTTATTTTAATGGTTCATGCTGCTCCCAAAAGACTCTTGGTGCGGGAAGTGCTTTATAAATAACATTTATTAATTGTTGTAACCTCTTTTTCTTCCATGATGGCAGGGCTTTCTGGAAGGAGCTCTCCACCCCTGTTCATGCCATCCAGAAGGACCTCCGGTAGGGACGCAGATTAAAATCATGTGCAGCATCTTCCAGAGTACTGCTCACTGCCATGAAGGGGAAAGGCATCACTCCTCCACCTGGATGTTTCGTGGGGATTGAATATCAGACCTTGCCCATTCAGGAGTCCCATTCCTGCCACGTGAGCTAAGGAATTAACCCAGTGGCTTTCCAGCAGCAGCCGTCTCTGAAGGAAAACAGCCACTTGAAGGGTCCTGTGGCGGTTTGGGTTACTCGCCTGGGTGATTAGTTATGAGGCTTTAGGTTTAAAGCTTTAATCCAGTTTCCTTTAAAGTTGATGGGAGCTTTAGCCCTGTATGTGTTAGGGTGCATATTGCTCATGGCAACTCTAGTGTAGGTTGCAAACCCTTATAAATCCCTTCTTTCCATGAACTCCTAACATTTTCTGAACCTTTCATCTTTTGGACTGAATTTTTCATGCTCGGTCTCTGCCAGGAGATTGTTTTTAATGGATGACTTGAACACAATCCCTCTAGCCGTTTGAGTTCAGGGACAGTTAGACACACAAAGGCTCTTCTACATTCAAAAAAGAAAAAAGTATTGTGATAGAAGTGAATCGATCAAAAATCAATCTTTTACAGATGTGAACTGGCTTATTTCGGTGTTGCCATATGCCGTAACTTTGTGGAGCATAGACAAATGCATGTACCCTGATTCTGGTGTGCATGTGGCATCTTTTGCTCCGTAAGGAGATCATAGTGACAGTATCAAATACAACTGATCTTATCCAGCTGCATTTCAGAGCTGGTCTAATTCAGACCCATGGACAGCAAGAAAATGAGTCCCACTGCTGCTTCTTGGAGTTAGAAATACATTAGATGGCTTCGAAAATTGCAGTAACAGGGATGAAATTTAACAGCATAAAGTCCATGCGTTCAGGAGGCGGAGAACTGGAATTTCTACCCTAAGCTAGAGCTGGGCAAGGAAGAGAATCTCAGAGAGTGCTCAGCAATCACAAAGTGGTTCTGAGATACTCTTTTGGAAAAGGCCAGGAGAAATGCTGGTGTGATCCTAGGATGGGTAAAGGAATAGGCTGCATGAGAGTGAAAAAAGGTGTAGATGCAAGACCAAAGACCATGGCCAGACCTTCTCAGGAGAACAGGGACCCTTTTCAGGGGCTGCCTGGGTTCTAGAGTGATGAATGGAGTGATGCAGGACTTCTAGGCTGACCAGAAGAGCTGATTCCCTAAGGAACTTGTACGCATATGCATGTTATCTGTGTGCTCACACACCCCCATGAAAACATTTCACCAAGCACTAGAGCTATTCATTTCTAAAGAAGAAAGGCATTCATCTCATTGCAGAAAATTGGCTGTGAACTCTTACAACCTTCATTATTAAGATAAAAGAAAAAGGGAGTGTTTTCCAGCACAACCACGGTCAGACAAGAACACCACACTAACAGCCTGGTGAGATCTTGGATGGAGGAGAAAACTCTTCTTGTAAGTCCAGTCCAGTCAGGACAATCAACTGGCTTTTCTTCACCATTTTTCATCCACAGGCACAAATAGCTTTATTATTGCCAATTTACTATGTCTGGGGACATTACTGGATGGCATCAGCTTGTTACCTGTTTCACAGATGGGAAAGTCACGTGCCCAGATGACAAATTGCTCTTCACACGGCAAATCAATCAGACAGAAGGCCTGATTTCTGATCTGTTCACCAATTAGAGAGGTTAGTTATAAAAAAGTGGGATTTGTTCCAGAAAATTCCAATATTTCTAAACTAACTCCCACTTTGAGGGCAATGCAGGCTGCTCAGGGAGGTTGTGGAGCCTCCTTCTCTGGAGATGTTTAAAACCCTCCTAGACACATTCCTGTGTGACTTGATCTAGGTGATCCTGCTCCGGGGAGGGGATTGGACTAGATGATCTTTCAAGGTCCCTTCCAATCCCTGGCATTCTGTGATTCTATGAAGTTATATGTTTTGATCTACCATATAACTCCTCCATTAGTATTAGAATATAAAAGTCAGGGCTAAAATGAACAAGATAATTAAGTTGCAATGACGTATTAGGTGTAACTGCAAAGAAACGTGTAACTGCTTTCTGACCACACATTTCACCAGAGTTGCAAAGTTTAGGCAAAACAATGTGAGATAAAGCCACATTTTGAAGTCAACAAGGCTTTCCCAGCTTCTAGCTCCTGAGGATATTATACCAATTACTACTGCCTGCTAAGGTAAGAAAAGTGTCTTCAAATGCAAAATTATTGCTCTGACTTCCTTCTCTGAATGCTCCTGACTCTTGGAAGTAAAAAGCCAACATCTCCTTCATTGCACAACTAGATTTAAAATTGGGAAAAGAATAGCCAGGATATATCTGATCTGGATATGGTTGAAAGGATGCAGTAGATGGTAAGGGCCAAATGCATCGCTGGTGGGACTCAAGAGCAGTCAGCAGAGGTAAACAGCAGAGCAACGCTGGGCGCAGATTCGTTTCTCCTACAGAAAAGCCTTTTGCATATGTTAATGGCAATAGCTCGCAGTGTGCATCACACAAATCCTATTCACGTCCAGAATTCCTATCACTCTATTAGTGTCACAAGTTATTAAAAGGACATTTCAAAAATAGGTCTCTCCAAGTGGAACCGGTAAGAAGTAACCATGGCTATTTGATATAGTCATAGCAACAAAGGAGCATCACCTTGGCAACACACCAGGCTTATTTACCGAGGTGCGTGTCAAAGCATATTAAAGTCATTTGTATCTGAATGAGTTTTGATGCCATCTTCTAATCCTCCGAGCTCCCGAGCAGCCCCACAACAGCGATGGAAAAGTAATCAAAGGAAGGGTTTGTGTCATAAAGCGTGTACCACGCTTACAAATAAAGGCATTTTTGTTTCTGTCAGATTTCTGACCTGTTCAAAACTAATAACTTGCACGTGACTGAAATAATAAAACCATCGGCTGGAAACAACTATGATGGAAGCCCTTGAGGTGCAAATTAAATACAGAAATTAAAATGGACTAACACACGCCTCTGCCTAGAAATCAGAAAGCGAGAAATCTGGAGATATTCCTGGTAGCTGGGATGCAGCAAAGACCTGCTGCTGTCAGAGAGCACAAACAGAGCCCGAGCCGAGAGATGACAAGCTGGGCATCATCTTGCCAAGCAAGGCTGTCCAAAGCACCATCTTCATCTGAGCTAGCTGACGAGATTTCCATCATTAAGCAGG
This sequence comes from Coracias cyanogaster, assembly GCA_033124195.1. NCBI lineage: Eukaryota > Metazoa > Chordata > Aves > Coraciiformes > Coraciidae > Coracias > Coracias cyanogaster. The sequence goes on along the minus strand of JAVSBS010022766.1, from coordinate 35,126 downwards.
AGGCAGCATTTCTAATTGAGCCTATCAAAAGAAACCAATTATTCGAGTCCAGACTGTATCTGGAAGGACCGTGCATCCCTCACAAGGAAATAGGTCTCTTGGAGCCCATCGGCTCATGATGCTTAAAATCATCATTTAAAAAGAAGAAACCAGGGATCACCACAGCACAGGACCCAGAGGAATAGAAGTCAGCTTGGCACAAGCGTGCCGTTGTGCAGGGCGGCAAGTGCAAGCCCTGCCAGCATGAAAAGCACACAGAGCATTTGAATGCTGTGTGGGATTCATTTCAGGGCCCTCTCCACTAAGCCTTGATAGGACTTTGACACTGGCACCTTCGTATCCCCCCAGGACTGCAGCTGCAGGGCCCATTGTCATTCATGTGGCTCTGCAGCAGATTAGGTAGCAGAGCAAAATGCACCTTAATAGCATCTTGTGTGGCAAAGATGCTTTAACAATTTAATGCAATTTCTTTACAAGCATGAGGGGCAACAGAAGCTTCTTAAACAGCCACTCAATTAGCTTCATCCCTGTTCATCTGCTGAAGTTTACTCATAAGAGGTCACCTTGAAGAATTTGTCTTTTTCTGACCTATCTCTCTCTTCGTTCTCCTGCTTTAGAGATTCAAATAAACTGTGGAAAAACAGGAAAGAGAAATATCTTCTTCAATTCTGTCACGAGCCACTGGCTCCACTCATGTGGCAGCATGGCCTTGGGAGCAGGGCACAGCATGGGTCTCTTTCATCACTCTGAGCTCCACATGGTGGAGAAAGAAACCACGAGACACTTGTCCTACCTGCCTCTGTGGGTTTGGCCTCCCAGCTGTCCTCCAAAATCTCTTCCTCAAAGATAGATCTCTTCCCATACCCCCTCCAATGCCTCCTGCATTGGGATTCACATGACCAGACTTCAAATCTCTCTTAGATGAGGAATTTCCCTCTGGAGGCCTCCAATCCTCTCAGCTGGCTGTGAAGGAGGGTTAGGTGATGGGTAGGCACTGTGCTCTCCTCATGAGATAATTTATCCCTCTGGCTTCTTGTTTACTCTCCTAATCTCTGTCCTCTCTGTTGAGCCTGAAGCTCAGAGCAAGGAGTGACTCGCAACAAGCCTATGCATACACTCCAGGAGCACAGCGGGATCTTCTGACTGCTGTATCTCCATTATAACATTTTAAAGGTTTTATAAAGGATTGGATCTTTCCAGGTACGTGCAGCATAGCTAGCTGGCAAAACTCAGCAAGAGCTTATGAACGTGCGCGAGGGAGGTCGTATTTACAACTTAGATACGCTCAAGACTCATGGAAATGTCACCAGCCAGGCAGAGATGAACCAGCGCTAGACCTGTTCAAGGCTATTATTGAGAGAAATGACAGAATTATGATTATACCTGTGTCTCTGCACAATGAGATCCTGGAGAGAGAGAGGTCAGCAGGGGCACCGAGGAAATGAAAACACTGAGACTCACTCATTGCAGGAAATTGCTGCCCGTGGGACAAATTCCGCTCTTGTGAAGGCAGGCACAGCTCCACGAGTTGACCCAGTGAGACCTTTACACCACCTTTACACCACCACTGAATACGGTCCTGGTGCATAGAGCCTGTACTAACCAAGGGGAGTTGCAGCCAGAATCCTTGGCTCTTTCTGAACTTCTTTTATGCCCTCAATTCAATCTCAGCAAGACTCAGCTTATGCATGTCTTAGATATCAAGCCCTTGCTTTTATCATCTAGCATTTGTTTACTTTCTCCCAGGAGTTATGAAGCTTATGTGGTGCTTGCAGAGACCTTCAAGAGCCCCAGCTGAGGGCATCATCTTGTTGCTGATACCTTGGATGTCTCTGCAGCCAGCAGCTGCAGCAGCTCTGTATTTTCAGGAGGGGACACTTTTGGTGTAAGGCAGCGAGTATTAATTAATTACAGGGCAGCTCCAGCTTCTCAGAACATACCGAGAAGAAATCAAGGGCTGTAATCACGCACAGGAGACCCACAAGCACCAGTCTCTGCTTCCCAACAGAGAGAGATGAAAAGCAGCCATGAGGCTGGGTAGATCAGGAGAGTCTCCCAGAGCTGCCAGCAAAGAGGCCAAAGGGCTTCTCAAGGATGCAGTGGGCTTTGTGGGGATATGTGCTGCAGGTTGCTCATGGGAGGAGTTGATTCCGATGCCAGATGGAAAGAAATGAATGCAAGGTGATCCCATGCTGCTGCCCACCAGGCAGCACTCAGGGGGGGCTGGTGCCCACCCTGGTATAAGCCCATGCTGCAAGCTGAAGAAAAAATGATTTGTCTCCTGGTTTCCATGTCAAATGTAAGCTCTTTGGGGCAAGAGCTGTCTCTGAACATTTTCAGAGAACCTATCAGAACAGAGCTTCTAAACACCCCTTGAGACAGGAACAATCTGGCTGAGCTGAGGAGGTGCCTTTGCAGCTAAGAGACATAGAATCATAGAATGGGTTGGGTTGGAAGGGACCTCAAAGATCATCTAGTTCCAACCTCCCTGCCATGGCAGGGACATCTCCCACCAGACGAGGTTTCTCAAGGCCCCGTCCAACCTGGCCTTGAACACCTCCAGGGATGGAGCACCCACAACCCACCCTGCGCAACTTGTTCCAGCTCTTACATGACCGTACACCCATCTGTAGCAAACCCTTCCGTGCTTTAACTTGTGGTTTTCCACTTCTCCTGAGGATCCAAATAATGCAAAGGGTGGAAATAGCTCACTCTCTACAGCTAGTGCTGATTTGCAATCTCTTTGTTTCATGGGGAAAGAGTTGTTCAGGAGCCCGTGTATCTGCTTCTGCTTGGCGGTGGGTTTGACGCTTTGCTCTACCACTGAAAATGACAGAGAGCTCTGCAATGAGGAGATAAAAAGCCCATTAGCAGAAGGCCTAAGTTCATTATAACAGACCCTTCCTCTGCTGGACAAAGTGCTGGAGGCTGCAACTGTTGGAAAAAGCTAAATACATATCTCAGTCACTTAATATTCAGCAAACATAAGAGCCGTGAATGCGCCGAATGGAAAACTGAGCCTGCCACCCTCATTCCTACACCGTGCATCCCCAAACGTGCCTGGTGGCTGTTTTATTTACACTAAAAGCCTCCACCTTTGCTACCCATAGGATTCATCCACCCTGATCTGGGCACTTTACACCGCTCCCTGTGTCATCGTGTTGTCAATAAGCAAGAAAAAAGCACTGCGAGAACACGATTCGTCTACCCCATTTTTGACACCTGTCTTGGGATATGATGAATCACTCTTCAGAGCTGCCTGTTTCTCTCTGCTCCCTATTCAAGGAGCTGAGGCAGACCAGCTCAGATGACTTGGACACTGAAATTTCTCCTTCCCGAGTTAGACATTTAAAATCTTACCCGTCAGGTGGGAAGATTACCCCAAGCTCCCCGTCGCGCAGGTTCGTTGGCATACAGACTGGCTCTCCCTCCTTCCCTGGGGAATTTTATTTCTGTGTTGTTTCCTGAAATGGAAATAAAAGGTCTCCTAGGCTGTAAATAGATGTTTTGCAAACACGTATTTTTCTCTTTGTGTATGTGGAAAAGAACATAATGCCGGGGAAGTTATTTACTTCTTATAGCATGTCTGGAATCTTTCATGCATAAATATAAATAGCCTGTAACGAAGTGGGGCTTCAAATCCACAAATCCCAGTGAAATACTTCTCCACGAGTTCTCAGTGGGACAAAGGAATTTCTAAGGTATGTATTCTTACCTTGTCACTGAAGACTATTAGAGATTTAGTCTGGCTCATATAGATCAGCTAAACAAATATACATTCCCTTCCCAGAAATGCCATTTAATCAAACTACCATGTGCTTTATGAAACAAGTTGGGCAGGTCAGCCCGAGCGGTTCAAAAAGGCACAAGCATGAATAATTTAATGGGTGACAGAATTCAGAGAAGGGAAGAAGGTTTTTCACTAATCTTACATTCAATTTACAGTTTCAACATCTCTTTTTTCGTGAGCCAACGCAAAAACCTACAGAGGTACAGACAAAGACATACACTTACATAGATACCTAGATACATCATGATTTTCCTGGAAAACTTCAGTTATATTCCACTAACTCTCTATCTTCTCTCCAAACAAAATCCACATAGGCCTCTTCTTTGTAAAATGCATATTCTTTGTAAAACAGTTTCAAACGTGCTGTGTGTAATGGGGCTGCTTCTGATGTCTTCAGGCATTTATCCAGTCCTCCTTCATGGAAATGGATTGATGTTTTAATACTTCAAACTTAATAGCTCTTTTCCATTTCTTGGGTGTATTTGCAGCTTGCTTTTTTTTTTTTTTCTTCCCCCTCTTTCTTTTGGCTTGATTTCTGTTCAGTGAAAATGTTCCATCACAGCTCTGCTGTTTGATGATCCCCAACAGACCTTTATTCTGCAGAGAATGACTCTGGAAATTGAGTGATAAATGGCCATTTGTGTCACAATGATGTTAAAAAAAAAGCTTCATTTGGGACTCTGGATGCTTTGTAGGAGGTGCTGTACCCAGTGGGACCAAAATCTTCCCTAGAACCACTGGAGAACAACCCACCAAAGAGGTAACATGAGGGTGGCTCCTGAGGAACAAGGAGAGAAAGATGGTATTTCCTAAGGCATTTGGGCTTTGCAGTGCTCAGTTTTTAGGAATCCCTGAAATCTTCAGCCCTAAACTTCAGCCTGTTCAATGCAAGGAGGCACTAGACTGTTAGACCTGCCAAGGAGAAGGGCCAAGGCAAGGAGCTCTGCAGCACAAGTAGATGTAGCACTTTAGGACATGGTCTGGTGGTCGGGGAGATTTTGGGATGAAGGTTGCCCTTGATGATCCCAGAGGTCTTTTCTGACCTAAATGATTTTGTGACTCTGTGATTCTGTTGAGACTCTCAACCTGAGCTATCTCTCCACATGTTGGAGCCTATAGAAAGCCCCTTTCCCCAACAATTGTGCTGCACAACCCACATACCAGAAGTTCTTTCATGGAGTCTGGAGATTTATAGGCAGAAACGTGTGTGCAGATGCTGTACAATGTGTCTGACTTACTGAACACGTCCAGGTGTTCTCCTGGTGCATGCACCAATGCTGCAAGGTTATCTGGGGAAGTACAGTGACCCGTTGGGGACTTCAACCTCAAAGCTGCTCACAGAACCCCTCCATCTCAGGGTTCATCCTCATACTAAGCAATAACCCCAGAGAGACAATTATTCTGCTGTCTACAGACACATCAACAGAGGAAAGCCTATGCTGCTTCGTGAGGCAATGAATCCACTTCTCCCTCACACCCAGCATCCTTTGTCAGTGCTGATCCTCCAGCTTTGATTGACTTCACTTATTGTGCTCCCAGATTGGGGTCACTCTGGTGGTTGCACACACCAGTAACACACCCGTGGTGAAACTAGAGACATGTGGAGGGGTTTCTGAACCAGTGCCAGAAGAACCTTCTTTCCTCTCTGTCTCACACAGCTCCAGCCCTTGCAGCCATCACACCTTCAGGCTCCTACCAGTAGCCCCTCACACCTCCTCCGAGCATCTCCATCCCATCTGGGTTTCCTAAGCCCTGGCACAAGGAGATGCGGCACCCGAGTGCTCAGATCAGCCCTGGGACAGCCCAGCCAGGACTAACCCAGGCAACAAGGCCCTTCTCAGCAGGGATTTCTCAAATCCACGGAGTGCGCGAAAACATTGCACCCTTGCTGCTAGCTGTCATATATAGTTGCAAGTGGCTACTAGGTTCAGAATTGAACAAGACGATGACAGAGAAAGAGAAAAGGTTGTATACGCTTCATTTCATTAGGAAAAATAATCAATTAAGCTTAAAAGCCCCTTCTCCCAGCGACTTAGGGTGGATGGAGGGAGAGTCCTTGGAGCACCCAGCCCACATCCCCCTAAAGCCTTTGAGGTCCAAGTCCGGCTGCACACCCCGTGTCCATGATGTTCAGCCACAAGAGGGAGATCGAAGCTACCGAAAACACCCCGAGGCTCCTGAGGCTTGGATGGGAGTGGGAACCCCCCCACCCCCTTGCTGAAGCCACCCTGGGGCACCCCACAGCATCCCAGCTCCGGGCATCACCCCGGCCCCAGTGCACGGGAGGGCAGCAGGGCTTGGCTCGCAGGCTCTGATGAAGGTTGGAGATGGATTCTCCACCCCTGATGGCAGGAAAGGGTTTACCTCAGCCTGGGAATGAAATTGCGCTTAAGCTGTTTTCTTTTGAGGCTGTGACCTTGATATTAAGGAGGAGAATTTTGCACTAAATTAACAAAGGGATCAATAAACAGTAAGGGAGATTGAAATGGGCATGTCTGTTGAAGGGAAGGGAAGGGAAAAAAGAGAAAAAAGAGAAGAAAAGAGAAGATAAGAGAAGAAAAGAAAGAGAAGAAAAATGAAACAAGAGAAGAGAGGAGAGGAAGAAAAGAAAAGAAAAAAGAAAAGAAAAGAAAAGAAAAGAAAAGAAAAGAAAAGAAAAGAAAAGAAAAGAAAAGAA
>JAVSBS010022766.1:0-19628 GCA_033124195.1 Coracias cyanogaster | reverse complement strand
TCTCTGGAGAGATTCCAAAGGTGCCTGGACACGATCCTGGGCCCCCTGCTCTGGGTGAGCTGCTGGAGCAGGGGGGTCGGACAAGATGATCTCCAGAGGTGCCTTCCAACCTCCATCATGCTGGAGTTCTATGAAATTCATGAGAACTTGAAATAAATTTAGGAAATCATTTTGAAAAGGAGAAAAATTAGGATGAGAAGGTGAAGTGGATGTTTGAAGAAGTGGCAGGTGTGGAGTCTTCCTTCAGCTTCCTTGCCCAAGTCCTGGAGCAGTGATGCAGAGAGTAGAAGACCCTAGAACTCGGAGGTTTGAGTCCACCACCCTCGCCCCAGGAGACAACCATGGCCATCTGACCAAGTGCGTGTTCACAGTCTCTCTTGCTGTTTCTCAGTTTGGATTCATGATTAACATTCACAGGAGCATGGGCGTGATCTTGTCATACCCCGTCTTTGGGGACCAAAGCGTACCTTTTACTGACGGATTTAGGAATCGTTTCTGGAAGAAAAGCAATTGCCTACTCATCTCACACCACCTTTCTGAGGGAAGATCCTCCGAGCGGCATTTTCTCTACCCATGCTCACTTCTTCTCTTAGGAACACAATCAGCTTCAAGCTATAAACTGACATCGGGATATTTTGCAAGTCATGCCTCATAAAATGTTTTTCTGCATTTTTGCGGGTCATATTCAGTCATATTTGGTTTTACTGTGACCACAGCTCTTCCTTTTAGGACAATTGCATCACGTCTCCTGCCTCCCAGGGTGGGCATCCTTCCCTTTAATCTCCAGGGTATCCTGCTGTAAATCTTCTCCAGCCTCTCCACTGCCATGAAACAAAGAGACCAACTCTGCAAATGGGCTGAAAGAGCTCTTTGTTCTCTCCCTGTCATATGGGGCTGCAGCACAACTTTCCAGACCACTAGCAACTACTTCAAGTTTTACGTTTTTTTTTTTTTGGCATTTAGTAATTTTTAGTAATTTCCAGCTACTTGCAGTAACTGTTTTGAGTATGGAAAGTTTTAAAGTGTCAGACCATGATCATTTTTACCCAGGAGTCCTAAAAGAATTGGCTAAGGTGAGCTCTGGCCCAGTTGTGCTAATTTTTCATCATCTTGGGTTACCAGGAGTTCTGCAGGAAATTGAATGATTGCCAGTGGTGTGGTAGCATTCAAAAAGAGCGTGTGTAGCTCGGATGTTTACTGCTCCGTTAACTTTATGCTAGTCCCCGCGAACTAAATAAAAGACTGGTCAAGGACTCAAAGGAGAGCAAACGATGGGGAGGTGATTAACACCAGTCAATAAGTTTTGCTGTTTTCTTCTTTTTCTTTTGTTTTGCCCAGAAATAGGTCTTGTAAAAAGAAGAATTGATTTCTGCTAAGCTTTGGGTATCCTGTTGCACAATGTTCTGATATATTTATACTGAACTCAGTGCCAAATTAGCAGCGTGGATGTTAAATGGGCTGAGGCTGGGTTAGCTGACAGCTCTCAAAAAGCGGTTTAGCAGCGGGGAGGTATTGCTGAATGGGGATGGTACTTGTGGCTTCTGCCAAGACCACTTCCAGGCCAAGTTATTCAATATTTTTAGCAATGATCTGGAAGAAAATCGCTGCTGATAATTACAGATGTCACAAAGATCAGCAAAGCAATTAACAGCAGTGAAGATAGTGCAGTCAGAGCAACCCGATTTCCTTAATAAATCGGATCCATTCAAACAATGTATAATTTCAGTAGCAACAAATTTGAGGTCATTTATTGAAGAAAAGCCAAATGAGGGCCAGGGCTCCAAATTAGAAACTATTTGTGGAAGCACAGCTTCCAGCAGGGGTGTGGGAGGGAGTCTCTGATGGGCAGCCGGGCAGCAGCCCCCACGGCGGTGGCACTGGAACATGGGCTTATGTGATGCTGGGAAATATTGAAAGGGGGATTAATGAGTGGGAGTTCGGAACTGACTTTCCCTGTGTTTGTGGCTGGAAGAAAGTCCTCACTTTTGGTGCTGACATTTCAAAAAGGTTATTAAAAATTAGAGGGGAGGGGCGCGGGCAGTGGAAGCCCTTCCAAAAACTGTCAGAGATGGCAGAACTGTCTCCAGCGCGCTCAGTCTTTTGAGCTCATCCGAGGAAGATCAAGAGGTAACTTGATTATACTGCCTAAGAACCATCGAAGGGAAAAATATCGAGTACTAAAGGGCTCTTTAATCTTGCAGGGAACGACAGAGCGAAGACCTAATAGCTGAAAGTTAGAGCCAGACACATGTAAATGAGCAAGGCGGCTCACTTTTGTAACAGCAGGGCTGATTAGCCACTGAGACAAATTGTGGTCATTTTCGGAGAACATTGTGTCAGCGTTCAGAGCACCTACTGCTTTTGTGAAATATCATTCCTGATTGCTTTAGCCTCTGGAAATTAGTTTGCCTGTTTTCCAGCAGACCGTGAGACGAAGGGCTTCGTTCCGGGCCGCGGAGCATCCTGCTGTCCTCTTTGCTGGAGGGGGGCTGTAAGTGGGGATTAGTGGGAATTCCTGCCCAAAAGCTGATGTGTGGCAACAAAATCCCCCACTGTGCATTTGGCAGGATAGCGAGGCTCCCCCGAGGCCAGCCTGCCCAGACACAGCTCGGATCTGCTGTTTCCTGGCAGACAGGGCATTCTCAGTTCATCCCTTTCACCGTATTTCACTGTGCCCTAAATACCAGCCACGTTTCACAGTAACACCGAGGAGAGAGCAGTCTTCTAAGATTTAAGGTCAGATTTGCAGGTACAAGATTGGAAGCAAAAGGTGAGAAGTAAAACAAATACAAAACACAAACCGAGCTGAGGTTTAACAAGCATATACCTCCCCTGACATGGCTCCGATCTCAGGGCTGGTGATTAGTGTTCACAGCAACAATCCATCTTCCAGGTGTTATCCTCATCTCCAAACACTTCCCTCCTCCACCATCCCCAGCTACAGTTCCTTGGAGGTTTGTTTCATATGTGAATGTAACAGTCCTTGTTTGTCCTAGGTGGAACCAGGTCTCCTGGGTTCTGAAAGGATGCCCGTACTCACACTCCATCTCATCAGCGACTCAAATGCTCGTGATGACTCTTCTTGGGCTGAGCAGCAAGTGTTTTAAAAGCAATTCCCACTTTGTTTCTAGCTGGCATGCTGGTGTGACTGCCACCCACCCAGCTGGATGGTTGTTTTATCATGGGTTGCTAAGTTGCTCACACTAAATATTATATGAGACATCAGGTACACAGACGTCTCAAAAGCACATTTTGGCTCATGACCAGCTTCTCGCATAGACCACACACCACACTCAGAAATGCAGATGGCAGCATGGTAACGAGTGGTTTCCCCAACCCTTGCTTGTGTTGGGAACGCAGTAACACAGCGTCTGGGTACAGAGTGGAATATCAGGAATATCCCACCAGGGAGGACAGCAGAGCTGCCCTTGTCCCCCTGGATGAGTGGTCTCTTTGCAGACACTTGCAGGGTACTGAGAATCTCCCAGATCTGCATGGAAGGGCCAAATTACTTCTCCTCCTGCCACATTGCCAAGCACTAGGACCCCTTGGCCAGAGACCTGTCCCCTGGGCAAGGAGGACTTCAAAGACCTGAGGATGAGGGGTGTGGGAGAGGTTGGGCAGATCTTAGATTCTCCAAACCTTGAAAGATATTAGGAAAGGACCAAGTCCTCCAAGAAAGAGATGAGAGAGAAGAGGCCTGGGATGGGATGATGTGTTGAGGGAATGGCATACAGTTTTTCCTGGTTCCCCCTCAACCTGTGTCTTGCTAGTGCTTCTTCTGAGTAATGTCACGTGTGTCCCTCCCAGGTTAGTTATTTTTGCCCACCCTTGTTCTCAAAGTGTGAAAGCAGACAGCAGAGAAGACAAAGTTTAGGGTGGGTGGATGAAATGCAAGTTAGTGACTGAAATAACTTATGGAGCTCAGCACTGGGGTGCTGGGCAGACTGTGGTGGAGGACAGCCCCCAGTGCAGCATCTGAGGGAGAGGATCCACCTTGCTTCACCTTGGATTTCTCCTCTTCTCCAATAGCCTTCTGCACTTGTTTCTCACCTACCAGGAATCATGAATGGAGAGATGGAAGGAGGGGAGGAAGGCGTGAAGTACTGAAAGCTGGGAGCTCTACTTGTGTGCAGTTAGTTTGATATAATAAATTAAGCATAATAACCGAGACCACCATCATTCTCTGCAAAACACCTGGGTTTTTTGCCCCTGTTGCAATTATTCCATCTGCCAACACAAACAATAAATTCTGTCAGACCTCTTTTTAGTGCATTGTATACGTCTCTGGCTGGTGCTTAAGGCAGGACACTCTTCCTTTAGTTTAGCAAAGACTTTGATTAAGAAAAGTTCGGGAGGGAAAGAAACAACACTTATTTTAATAGGGCAAGGCGGGGGGGGGAGATCAAGTACAATGAAAAAGGAAACCTTGTCACTATGTCATGTTTAATTTGGTTCCTTGCCAGGTTGCTAAATTCAATTCAGATGCATGATCACACCTTAATGAATTCAATGGGGAAATTAAAATTTAACTATCTGCTCATGAAATGTTCATGTTGTTGGTTGTGTTTAATGACTGAAGACAGAATATGTTGAATCCAAAAAAGGGAGATATCAGTCTGTTTTGCTATAAGGACACTAGAAAACTTATTTAGTCCTCTGTGTTCCATATTGAAAAGTGAATATGGGCTTAGAGAGAAAATGGGTTCCCAGGAACTTTAGGGACAAGGGTTTTCCACAGGTATGTGAGAGGCCTGTGTTCATGGCCTCCAGGAACTTCAGAAGAGTCCTTGTAGAAACCTGTGATGTGGGACTTTGGGCTTCAACTCTGATCTTGTACTTCCTGAGAGGCCTTGGACATGGCTCCTGGGCCCAGATCCAAAGCTCTCTGCTTCACTGTGCTCTGCATTGCTCTTCAGGAGAGGCTGGCTCATGGTGGCTCCTGAGCTAGAAGCCATGGGCCCCAGTGGTGGTAGGGATCCAGCTCATTGAGTAGATCCTTGCAATTTACCTGCAGCTGCAAATATATGGCAACTTTCGGAGGCTACCAGTTAACCTCTCTGTGCCATAACATCATCTCTACCAGGGAGAGCTACATCTGGCTGCTGTGAGGATGAAGGCATGGAGGCGCCTGAGGTCTCCTGGGAAGGAGGAATAGACAAGTATCACAACTGGAGGGGTGGAAACTGAGAGAGCTCAGCTGATTTACTCCAGTCTACAGCTGCTCTGTGGGCAAGGATCTGTGTTGGATGAAGAACTTCAAAAGAACCTGCAGGTATCACAGGCAGTGCTTGTTTTACAAAAACTAGAAGATCTGTGCCCTCCCCAGCCCCATCAAATCCTGATCCAGGCTCAGATCTGGACACAGAGCCTCTGTTATCAGCAGAAAGTTTAAATTAGCTACATAAAAGCAATAAGCAGTGGGTGAGCCCCTCTAAAACACAGTCACACTCAAGAAGCTGGGGTAGATGAAGATGGTGTAGCAGTGTGGCTAAATAAAAATCATCAGTGTTGGGTTTGCTTTTACTCTGTGTTATTTGCAAAGTTATACAAAAACTGCCCTACTGATCACTGAACACTCCATAAAACCAGGAGTGGGAGGCCTGGAGTGCTGCTAAATCCAGGGAAAGAGCAATCTCACTGCAGACGTCTGATAAAAGCATCATAAAAGGCAAGAAAGAAAAGGTCAAATAAAAATGGCTGTGGAGGCGGCTGTAACAGCAACACATCCCAGCTTCCCACCATTGATTCCTGGAGGATGTGCAGGAGGTTCAGGGAGAGTCCAAAACATGTAAGCTCGTCAGTAAGGACTGGAAATACCAGAAATGTCTCCAGATTTTGCTTATTTCTGCAGAGATGAGAAATAAGTCCTTCATTTGTTGGGAGGAAACCTGTGAGGAACCTTTGCATTGGTCTACATGACACTCACTATTATAAATGTTTCCTGAAGCCTTGGGAGAAACTTTAACCTCTCCATCCTCCCAGGATGCTTTAAAGCACAGCAGAGGACCTCTTGCCTCAAGAGGCATGCCCCCTTGTCTTTTTGACTTGTAGCAGGAGTTAGCTGAGGTGAAAACATGCTCCATCTTTTAATTTTATTCATTTGGAGAAGTCTTAGAGGCAGATCGAAGGCTGGAGGGATGACTGTTAAATTGGCAGTACTTTGACTTTGTAATCTAAAGAGCTTTCTTTTAATCAAGTAGTTGGTTGTTGTTGTTTTTAATGGAATATTCATTGCTATTAGAGAACCCAGCCAAGCCTGAAACTCCTTGTGCTAAGTATACTGCACATGTGTAACAGTCCTTGCTTCCAAGAACCTACATTCTGAGTAAACAAGAGACGTGATGGGCTGGGAATGGCAAGGAAGGTCTAACCAAGGTTGCAATGCCGAGTGGTACCTCTGCCTTGCCCTGCGCTAAGTACAACATGAGCACAAGGTGATGCAGAGGCAGACAGACTGGTTTTGAGATCACAAGGAACATCTATATTCCTCAGACCACCCAGGTCACCAGGGAGAGAAAAGCTCTGGTTTGCCCATGGTGTGAACAGAAGCTATGTCACGTTGGGCCATGGAGCTGTGTCAGCTTTATGCCTTTTCAGCCAACAGTTGGATGAGGGCACATGGAGGTCTTCAGGCTATAGTGGGGCTGACAGAGCTTGGCTGGAGCATCAGGTCCAGGAGCTGTTGAGCTAAAGCGTGTCTCCCAGAGAGATGTCCTCCACACTGTTGAAGCTCCAGGACAAGATGAACAAGTTGGACATCTTGGTGAGCTTTCTCAGTGCTTTAATACTCCTTGTGAATGTCTTATTCGCACTGTTAGTTTTTCCAATTTAACCTTCCCTCTCCTGGAGCTCATCACAGACCAGAGAGCCAGACTTGATGGGATTTTACACAAGAACATGATCACAGTGTGGGTCAGATTTCAACCTTTTGCAGAAGACCCAACATGGTGTACCATGACTGTCAATGTCAAGGCACAGAACAACGTGTAGGGCTGTCAGGCTTTCAGATCGGGATGTGGTGGTCGGGACACTCATCTAGTGAGAGGGAAAGCTCCAGAGCACCTGTCTGTGAAAGGCTCTAAAGAAATGCAAATCCAAGGCAGCAGAGCAGCATCTCACTTGCTCTGTCACCCCATATTTGAGGTGAGTCATGGATCAGATTATGATGAAGAAATGGCATCCATAGCAGGGAGAGAGAACATGGGTCTCGGTATAAGACCTAAACTCCATTCAGAAAAGCCTCTTGCAAGGATTATCAGTGTGTGTTTGATGCTTAAGCCTGTTCCAAGCTTGTGTGCCCGGTACCCAACCACCTACATGCAGCCCATTTCCTCATTAACACAAGAGGGCAAGCCAAGGGCCTAAATAAAATCATCAGGATTCAGGAGAGCTTCTTAATTGAAAGGCAGCGGCAGGGATGCTGGAGGGAGCGTGGGCTGAAGGCTGGGAGCAGCCGAGAGCAGGGAGGTGGGACAGAGCGCCTGGGGGAGAGGGAAAGGGCACGTTCCCTGCGGCTCTCTCCAAATCGCCCCATGGGACCATCCACCCTCAAGCAAACAGCCCACGCAACTCCACCATGCCTTCCTTTTCCCCGATGGCAGATTATTATCTGCAGATATGCAAAATAATGCAAATGAGGCTATAAAGATGTTAATTACGCTGAAGGAATTAACTGCTCATTAACTTAAACTTCCTGCTCAATTATTTTCATTACTGTCCCTCATTTTCCAGTGAGAGGGAAGGACACGTACCATCCCTGATGCTCCCCATCAGTCCCCCTTCCCCACAGCAGCTCAACCCCATGAGGCTCTTCAGACCTTCTCATCCCCACCAGTGCTGCTGACATGCTGTCTGGAGGCAGTGGCCCACTCCTGGACTCGATGGTCCTGCTCTGGGCCATGGCAAGTACCCCAGCAGCAGGAAACATGGCAGGCCACAGAATCACAGAGTGGTAGGGGTTGGAAGGGACCTCTGAAGATCATCTAGTCCAACTCCCCTGCTAGAACATGTCTGCGAAGGGATCTGCTCCAATCCTTGTCACTGCACGACTCGGCTTGAGTTAGATCAAGTCCCCAAGCCTCAGTTTCCCCATCTGCGATATAATAAGGCTGATGAAGAGCTTGGAAATCCACTCATGGAAAACATGAAATGAAAGCTTGGGGGGACGTTAATGTTAAAATAAGGTTCGGCAGTGTGCTAGGAAATGTATTGTGAAGAGTCATTTTGCAACAGCCGGGGAAACAGCCAAACGATTTAGCGCTGACAGTTGTTGCCATCCCTTATTTTTGTCCACAGATATGCCTGGACTGATATCCCAAGTCATTCCTCACGTTGGCAACTTTCATCTCTTCCCACTCAAGAGATCCCTATAAACTGCCTGTATTAAGACAATTAAATTACAGGCGCAGCGTTTACACAAATACTGGCACCATCATTAATGGCAGCACTTACAGATGCGAGCGGTGTCTGCATGTGCTCTGCAATCCATCAGGGAGAAGAATCAGATTTGCCAGCCGGTTTGGTTAAAATATTTAAATGAGAGGTTGCTGCACTTCAAGACAGAGGAAATATTGCCAAGGAATGTATCCGAAAAATCACAGCTCATGGTGAGGACACCTCACAAAGAGCCGTCCAGTCTGATGTGCATACCAGAGGTACCCACTCATGCTGCTGGGTCCCTGCAGCCTGGACACATGTCGAGACCTGCCCCAGAGAAATCGGGGAATGGGCTAAATGCAGGCTGGAAATGTGAGGTGTAGAAGGAAGGGGTAAGTATCTTCTCCAGCACTCTGAGAAGTCATGAGCAGCTGCACCAGGTCAGCCTGCAGGTCCTTCTAGCTCTGCCTCATCTCAGAACCAAAGTGAAGGTCAGGGCAAGGTGTGACAGAGCAAACATACATCACACTCCCCTCCTTTGGCACGATCCAGCCTTTGAGCATTTGCAGCTCAGCAGTGGTTTCTCTGGGGGTATTACCCCTCAGTGGGGTTCCTCCCATGCACTTGCACACTTTACCATTGCAACCTTGCAGCCGACTCCTGCAGCAAGGAGTCCCACAGCCCAAATCCATCGTGAAGGAAGAGCTGCCTCCTTTGGTCTGCTTTGAACCAGTCTTCTGCTAACATCATCCACGTCCTCTAAATCTCACAGTGGAGGAGATGATGGGCAACAAATCCCCATTTTTACCTGCCTTCCCTTGTAGGGATGAGGTGATGCTCCCAGAGCATCATTGGGAAGGCTGGCTGAGCAGGGGCTGCTGCATGTGGCCCTTCCTTGTCCCATTTCGAGTTTATTTTATCTCCACTTTATTTGTACAGGTGAAGCCATGTAGTACAATGGAGCGAGAAACTGGCCAAATCTTTACAACGTGGATGGCTGTTTTCTCCAGCTGGCTCTGTTCCCTGCTCCGGTTCAGCAAAGTGATGGCTGGGGCACAGCAGAGGGTTGCATGGAAGAAAAACAAGCAGGGAGAGGTGGGGCACGTCCCTCCCATGTGCCTTGGGGGCTGCTGAGATCGGCAACCCAGAAACCCCGTGCTCGGTGATCCCAGCAGACGCAGTCCAGTGTTGAAGCCACTGTCCCACTGTGGGACTCAGTGCTGGAGAGGCTCACGGTGAAGGCTGCTCACCAAGCCAGAGGTGAGCTGCCAGAGTAGGCTGGGGAGCTGGAAAAAGAAAACAGCCCTGGGAAGAACAGACTTAACAAAAAGAGTCTGTGGTTTGTTGAAGGCAAGGTTCAATGGCGGTTCGTTGTGGTCTGTAATAACCAACAGAGGGAAAAGCTGGTTCTGGGAGATGCTTTCATCCAGAAGACAAAAGCCTGATGAATCCAATGGCTGGAGGCTGAAGTTAGCAAAATTGAAAAGTGGGATGCAAATATCTAAGACTGAAGATAATTAACAAGCTCCCCAACGACTGCTGCTCGGTTGTTACAAGAGGATCGCAGGCAGAGCGGGCGAGGTGCCCGTGTTGGGGTTAGCTGCCTATCCCTGCTCAGCGCTGCATGGCATGTAGACAGCAAGGCAGGGCCGGCTTCAAAGCCCTGGAAGCTGAGCTGGGGTTTGCCTGGATATGAGAAGACAAAAGAAGCTCCTAACATGCTTGCTGTCCACCACAAACTGCCCCACCAACTTCATACTCATACTTCGGCATTGCAGGAGGAGCCACGTGGACTCAAACCCTGTTCTGCTGACAGAACGTCCCTGGGTAGCACCAGCCCATGGGACACAAAGAAAATTAAAGATGCTGAGTACCCCCCCAGCCATGCCACACACGGTGATTTTAATGAGTAATCTGTAGCTAATGCCTTCGCTGTTTTGTAGGGTTGTGATGTGTTGTGGGAGGTGTCATGCTGATGTCTTGTGGGGGGGGATTAAGGGCCTACTAAGATGACTTTCCTTCAGCTCCCGCATTGTAGGGACTGTGAATCGCATGGGGCATACCGTGCCTGATTAATTTTATGGACTGCAGTGGGTCAAGGTTGATTTTTTTTCCAAATAAAATATCAGTTTAAGAGAAACTCCGTGTGCTTGCTAGCTTGGGGACATGGGGTGCCATTTTATTGGCTCATGTAGATTGCTTGCTGGTTGGTTTTATTCTTTAATAAAACCTTTTGGCAGAGCTGTGGCTTCTTGTTGCCTTACAATTAGGAAGAGAACAACCAGGGCTCAACTCCGACACAGAAGTTTATGAAACCAGTGGAGATATGCAGGGAGACCTCTAAGAACAATGAAGGCAGAGCTGCTGGCTGCTAACGAGAAGGAAATGTGTTATTTTTAGCTATCCAAGAAGGTGGAAGGTGAAAAAAACAACACAAGAACAAAGAAAATCTATAGTCCAATCCAGAAAGCCAAAAAGCAGCGCCAAGAAAAATAACAAGCTGACTCTCTGGCAGGGTAATTCTTTCACTAATGGGAAGGAGGGGACTTGGTAGCTGGCAGAGCCCCCCAGGCATGAGGGGTCTGACACCGCGTGGGGCTCAGCACCGTCATCTCCCCTGCCTGGGGACTGCAAATCCTAACTGTTGTGAGCTGAGGTCCCCTCGCAGCTGGTCCCTGGGCAGGAGCAAGGCTGGGTTGCATCCAGCTCAGCTCTTCAGCAGCGGGGGGACCTTGCAGACCTCCAGCTGCCCAGATCTGCAAACCAAGGTGGGGAAGGAAAGGAGCAGATGAGCCGATGTGAGAGCAAAGAGCAGCTGTGCTGGCAGTCCGGGGAGAGAACGGACAAACCAAACCCTGAGCTCTGTAGAGAAACTGCGAGAGCAGAGCACTGGGGGATGCCTGTGCAGGGCTCTTTGCACACACTAAACCCATGTGCCTGCAAACCCCGCAGCCTGCTGTGGGAAATGGGCTTGCTGGTGTCCATGATGGGAAGGTAACGCAGTGAGGATAAGCCCGTAGGCTGGGTGAGGTGTTTGGGTAGTTAGTAAGGTGCCTTCACCAATGAGCCTGACCATCCCAGGGCTGTGAGGGTGACGGGGAGACAGAGCTGTGACAAGGAGCTGCTGCCTGGCACAGAGAGCAACAGCTTGGGCTCACCACCCCAACAGCCAGATCAGGTTTTATTCTCAGCTGCCAAAGGGAAGAGGCACAGGGGCCTGTGCTGGGTTCAGCATTACAGCAAGACCAGTTGTTTCTGTAAACAAACACCAAAAAGATAATTCCTCTGTCAGACGATGTGTATCTGCTGATGTCCGTGTGCACAGACAGTGCAGGAACAGAGCAGAGAACAGGACCAGGAGAGAGAAAGCGGGTATTTTTTAACACAACTAATCCTGTTTCTAATGGGAAACATTATTCCAGGCTGGATCTGACACCTTGCCAGGGAAACGTCCTCCCATGGAGGAGTCTTTGCTTCAGCCTGGGTTATAGGTTGAGTAGTGTCTTCATGGATGAGCACCCCAAACGCCTGATCCAGCACCAGAGAGAGCGTTTCCAGCTAGAAGCTGTCTCACTGGGAGCATCCTGGAGCTGCCAGGCTGTCGGAGAAAGTGACACTAATCAGCTGACGGATACAGCCTAGGAGCCAAATTAGGAGAACAAAACCTAATTGACTTGTCCAGCAGCTTTGTCAAGGGACTCTAAGGCGCGTCACTGCTCTCCCAGGCTGCCTCATTGCATTCCCACGGCACTGCCACAGGGCCTGGAGAGAATGTTTGCTGGGAACCTTGGGCTTTGCAAAGCCTCCCAGCTCCTCAGCATCTAAAGGAGGAATGCTTGCCAGGAGATGCAGGCAGACAATGCCCACCATGCTCTGCCTCCTCCCCGAGCACCGAGCCGCTGTTTCCTGAACCCGGCAGGGGATGATGCGTGCACGGGCAGCGCTCCTGCTTTCGGCCCCACAGCTCTGGACCCACCAGATGGGATCTGCGTGAAGGTTGTGGTCCCAGCACCATAGCCAAGCACTTCTTCTTCTCAAAGGAAGGGATTTGTAGGAAGGGAGCAGAAAAAACCCTTGGCATGGGACAGGAGGGGCTCCCAGCTTCTTTCTTTGATTGTTAAAGATCTTTTAAAAAACATACATTCCCACTTTTTAACCATTTTGTCACACGTTTCCCTCTCTTTTCACCTTGTTGTGGGCTCCGTGTGTCTCTGACCCCAGCAGTTTCAGGCTGGCCAGGCAGCCCTGGCCGATGCCAGGGCGTATCTGCACAGCCCCGCTCAGAAGGGGCTGTTGTGGAGAGCGATTTAACTATTAGCTCCAGCCCTCAGGGTGTTCAGAGTGTCCTGCTATAGATTCACAAACACCTGCAACACACTAACTGGTCCGGTGTTGCTGTGCCCACCCTGCTGCAGCTCCAGCTGTGCAATGAACGACACCAGCGAGAACCGTTTGCTGAGCGGGAACTTGTTATTTTTGTGGGTTGTGGGTTTGATGCAGAGCAGCTCCCTGGTTCGCCAGGAGGTTGCACGGACTGTGCAGATGCTCCTGCAAGTGAAGCATGTGGAGAGGAGCAGGCAGTGGCAGATTTGCTCTTGCATTTTTTTCCACTGACTGCAGTTGAAGAGGTTTAAGAGATTCATTCAGCCTTGGACAAGTACCTTGGAGACACCTCTGTTAGGACCTTTGTGTGGAATTGCAGCTTCTCCTGCATCCAGCCCCATCAGGAGGGTGCTACCATGCATGGGACAAGCTGTCCCCCCCCCATACTTTTGCCAGTCACCATCCAGCTCATTCTCCACCTGGCCATCATCACGCAGCACCTCAGCTGGGCTTTCAAACAAGGCTTCACAAGCGGGACATGCACAGACTTGCTGGAAGAGGATTACAGCTGCGCTGGTGAGAGCGGCCAGCTCCCGGCCAGCGTGCACGGAGCTGCAGACGTTTGCTTTGGCATTCACCCATCTTGCCTCCTGTAGCCTCAGCAAAAAAACCCCCACCAGCGTCAGGAGCTGCAACGAGATTCAGCGCGTACACTCTTGGTGCCATTTCCTGATGCTCACAATAATAGCGTGGCCTGTGACTAACGATAGTAACGCGGCGTTACAGGGTTATAAGCCAGCCCAGGGACAGCCTGGCAAAGGGGTGCTACAAATCTGTCATGCGGGGGACCCTGGGGGCTGTGATGTTAATTCATCAGTGATATTAATTCATCAGCAGTGAGTATGATAACAGCTGTGCTCCCCCTTTCCCACATGCTTGATCCCCAAAGGGTCTTTTTCATCCTGGAAGTCCTTTTTGTCAAGAGTTAGGGCTGGGCCAGCCACTAGATGAATGACAGAAGCTCTCTATTAACCCCTCGTGTTTCCCAAAGGGGAAGAGAAAGGGAATAAGGGAGACATGGATTAGAAAATAAAACCAGAACAGCTTTAATGAAAATAATAACAATAAAATGAAATATATACAAATACATGCAAACCCAGTATCGAACTCAACCTCCCTGATGGCAAAGATGTCACTGTCACCACTGATGCTGTGGGGATGTCCCAGACTGGACTCAGCAGCCGATGGGAACTGGATTCAGGATCTGGATTCTGGAACTGGATTCAGGAACACATGGATTGGGATCAAAGGCAGAACGGACAGAGTCCTCCTCGGATGCTGGTCATTGAAGAAGGGGCTTAACCCTCGTGACCCCTCATATTTATACTAAATATGCTGTACATGGGATGAAAACCCTCATTGGTCACTTCAGGGTCCCCTGTCCTGGCTGCTCATCCCCAGGGGTGTCACAAGGTGACACTCCAACGCGGTACACGAGATTTAACACTGACCTTGGTCTGCACAGGGGCAAGTACAAGCAAGAGACTTTCTGCACACCCCAGTCCTCGGGAGGAGCTCTGAACATGGAGCGTTGCCACTGCTAGAAGCAGAGACTGTCTGTGAAACTCTGCCGTGAACTTCAGAAAGTGCAGCTGCTTAGAGGAGACTGAGCTGAAAAGTAGAGCACTTCCTTACTGAACAGAGAGTTCTGTTCTGACGCAAACCAGGACACTCTGTTATGACCATGGGCTTCGTTTGTATTTTATATGTGTGGATTTTACACTTACTTGACTCCCCCGACTGTAGGCAGGACATTACACATGTTCCTTTTGCGGGCACTTGCTCAGGTGTCCCAAAATGATTGTGGCACAGAAATGTGAAGAGACTTTTAACATCACAAGCACACTGGGCTTCCCCCATTGGAAAGCAGGTAGTGCTGCAGAGTAGGAAGCAGTAACAATAGGAATAAAATGAACATTTAGCTCTTTTCCTGAAAGCACCTTCTACAGGAAGGTATTCCCAAGCCCCTTCACTAAGAGCCCAGCTCAGTCTCCCAGCCACACACTTGCCACCAGCACAATGCACCAGCTCTTGGCTGGTCCTCAGCGCTCTCCTCCTTGATCATGGTGACAGTCTTGAAGGCTGAATGTGGGAAAAAAAGGTGAAATTATTGTCAGTTAAACTCCTTACTCTTCCCACCCCATCTCTGATGGAGCTGCTTATACACGTGTATTTGCACAAATAATGAAAATCCCTTGAGGAAATCATGTCATCTCCCCCACTGTGGAGCAGCAGGCTCCTAGCAGATGAGAAAGGACACACAGATGGATAAGGCGAGCTATAACCACTCCGCTTCTCTGGAAATCTTCCTTTTTTTAGTCCTGATGGAAACAAACTTTTCCTCTGGTATGAAAAAGGCAATAGGATTATATATATATGTATATTTTCACATATATGTATGTGAAAAAAGTGTAACAGAATTGTCCCAGTGACTGCTTGTTGCTGCCCCCATGTAGGAAATCGTTGTTATCATTTGACATTCAAAGCTTTTGGGTGGTATCTGTATGAAGAAATTCACTATACGGCAGAACAGGCGTCTCGGGGAAGATGCTTTGATTTTTGGAGGAGGTGGGAGTTTATTCTTCTGCTTTCAACATGTGACATTTAGTGGGAGGCAGAGACTTTTAAATCATGGCCAGCCATGGCTTTGGCATTTTAGCACTGAAAAAATGCTCCCAGAGAGCAGAAATTGTGTTTCAAAAAATCCTAATTCTTTCAAAGACCAGGAGTTTCCCTTCACTTCTTGCGAGTAAATGACACCAGAGCACTATTGAAGGTCTTCCAGGAGATTAAGTGTCCTCAGAGCCACAGCAGCTGAACCAGGCAACCCATGCTAGAGATTTTACTCTGATTTTTTGAAACTTTTCCTTTAACCCTTAAATCATCACCTTGGACACATGGAAAAGAAACTGATTAGAAGATCAGGGCAAAATAAATGAAGAATAAATTAAAATTTGGTTGTAAGCACCGTAAAATACAAGCTGTTTGGGTTTCCTGTGTGAAGTGGTACCCATCAGAGACACTGTCAAAAACAGACCAGGGTGCTGCAGACAACCCTTTCAAGGCACTGCAGCCAAGGATGATGCTGGACTGGGATGGATGGATGGATGGATGAGTACCAGGACATCCTAGCAAGATAAAATCACAAAGTATCTCATGTATTTATGTGTTTTTGAAACATCCCTGACACAACAAGGAGAGGAAAGATCCTCTTAAATCCCTCTAAATCCTGAAAAGCAGAGAATGAAAACAGCACCAGGGTGAGGGATAAAAACAAAGCAGAGTCTGGACCAGGATCTGGACCAGGTTCTGCTGGGGCTGGCTGAGGACACTGGCTCAGAGGATCCATGAGAAGCAAGATCTAGAGACCTCACATCCAGAAGAAGTTCGTGGTGGCAAAAGGAAGCTTGTGGTGAATCACCGAAGTCACTACAAATATTTTAAACTCCCGGCATGTTTGTAGGGCCAGAGGAACAGGACCACAGCACTGCATTGGTCAATGGCTAGTGCTGTATTGGTTCCCAGGACTGTGCAACACAGGCATCAACAGAGAATCACCCCAACCTTCCCCAGAGGAGTCCCTCACGCAAACCCCTGCACAGCAAACCACAGCCAGTGGATCTCATTATAAGTCCATTGGCCAAATGCTGCTGTCATTGTCTGTACAAAGCAACAGTTTCCAAGGCTGATGGACTGAAAACAATTAGTCACTTCTCTTCCTTTCTTAGAGTAAAACACAGGCACGAGCAAACTCCCTGGCAGGGCATGTTGATGTCTGATAAAATAATTAATCCAGGTGCCTATGCAAATCAGCTCTGGCCGATAATCACGAAAAAAATTTTAATGCTGTAAATAAAATGAAAACATAATTAGCAATTAAAGACAGGGGTGACAGCCTGGTGCTGCGGATGGAAACAACGGGCGTCTTGTTCTGCATCCGAATGCTGGTGGAAAGCAGCAGTCTTCCAGGGCTACTGTTTCAATTTCTGCTAGACACTAATTGAAAGACATTTCCCTGGGTGAAGACCTCAGCGTCTCTGACAGCTCAGGGATTACTGAAGCACTGGGGAACAGGCTAATCCTGTCCTCCCTCGGAGGGTGTCAACACACATGCTCGTCTCCCAGGCTCTCTGCTGCCTGGTGCTCAGCTCCAAAGCAGGGCTTGAAAACAAGGTTTCCATAAGCTATTCTGGATCAAATACCTGCCCCATGGCTGCCTGCCTACCTGGGATTGGGGGATCTGGTGGCCCAAGTGGTCCCATTCAGTCCTCCATCACCCCTGTTATCTTACACCTTATCTTACACCTTATCTTACAAGACCTGCTTGTGAAAATCTTGAGTTTTCCAAGCTAAGGGTTCAACAGCAGCAGATCATGAAGTATTTGAGACTGGTCTCTGTGGGAAGTAGGGCACAAAGATCTCCTACTGGGATAGAGGAATCCGTAAAGATTTATTCTCCCCTCCACCTTTAACCGCATAAATAAAATCAGGACTTTAAACGCAGAATATTCAATATCAGGTCTCCATACTTTGGCCTCCTCCCCATGCTCAAAACTCTTGTTTAGTGGAGAGTAGCAATTAGCTCTTCTCTCCATCACAAGGACAACAAGAAGTGTAATTAAGCAGGCCATGATTTTTTGTCTGTTGTGTGCCTGCACCTCACAGTAAAACCAATGGTGGCTGAAGGGATAATTGAGCCTCTGGTCTTAAAAAAGCACACTGAGACCTTTGGATGAAATGCAGATGTTTATGGTTGTGACTGTGGCACAAGGGACCTGCACAGGGGCTGACATCCCAACCCAGGTGCCCTTTCCACCCTAAAACCACCATGTTCATGCACAAGTTCATGCTGCTGTTGTTTTGTTCAATACATAGCACAAAAGCACTGCCTGGGCAGGGGGTTGATCTTTTGGGTCTAACTGGGTATGTGACCTAAAAAAACCTCTGGTTCCATAATTAAAAGAATTAGGGGACTCAGAATATTTAATTTGTACCTAGGATGGTGACGCTGGAAGGATAGGAAAAGTAGTTTTGGCCACCATGCTACACAAGCCCATAGACTGCTCTGGGCTTAGATCTTCACAAAAGCAGATGGCAACATCAGCCGGTTTGAAGCTGAGATCTGAACCAGCCCGTTTATAAGCACTGGCTGAAAACCAAGCTTTCTCTTCCATTGGAAAGTCTGGCATTTTGAGCTCCTTTTTCAGCCCAAATCCAAACCCCAACAGCCTATGTTTAAGAATTCCCTGAGGGAGAAAAAGTTCTAAAAATGTTACTGTCACGTCGTGGAAATATTATCTTGTACCTGGCCAAGTTTATCCCAAGATCCAGCCTAAAATCTGAAGTCTCAGTTTTTAATAAGAATGGGCTTTAGCTTAGGAGAGCAAATGTTTGAGTAATGTTTAAAAAATATCTATATGTTATAGGAGGGGAATGAAAAAGTTGAAATAATTCATTTTTGTGCTTTCCTGGGTGAAAATCTCTTTGCAATCAGTATTTTTCTTTGAGATTTTGGAATGATGAGTGTCACACTTTTCTGATGGAAAACATCTCTGCTGAACATGGCTTAGCTGCCTCTTCCACGGGGCACCCACATGCCTTACCCTGTGCCGTACATGTCCCTTGGCACAGCGGGACCCCTCTCTGCTCTCTCGTCTGAGCACCCCTCTGCCCCATCCCCACACCAAAGGTGCTACCACGCTATCACCTGATGAATATGTATCACAGAATAATAGAATCTTAAAGATCATCTTGTTCCAGCCCCCGTGTCATGGCAGGGACACCTCCCACTAGACCAGGTTGCTCAAAGCCCCATCCAACCTGGTCTTGAACACATCCAGGGATGGAGCATCCACAGCTTCCCTGGGCAACCTGTGCCAGGGTCTCACCACCCTCAGAGTGAGGAATTTCCTCCTAATTTCCAATCTAAATCTACTCTCTTCTAGTTTGAGCCCATTACCCCTTGTCCTATCACTACAGGCCCCTTTGTAGTGATAGGTCATTTGACCCAGACTGCTGCTGTGCCCGTAAGAGTAGGTGAGAATCAACCACATGAGCTGCAAAAACCCCACCGACCTTGGCATGGAAGCAGGGACAGCAGTCACGGTGCTGCTGACTTGTCCCTGCATAAAACAGTTCTTCTTTCCACATTGTTTTTCAGTTAAAAATCTACCGCTGCTGGCAGGCTTCAGTATCCAGGGGATGGAGGTCTGCACCCAGATCTCCATTCCACCTCCGTAAATCCACCGCAGTCAGCTGGTCTGTCTGGGCATAAACTCAGCTGGCAAGTTCACCCAGGATTTGCAGGCAAACCCTCCTGGTCTCTGAGTTGCTGAACACAGCCAGGAAAAACAGCTTAAGCTACTGATTTTTTTTTTTTCCTTAAGGTTGTTTTGGGTTTTCTTATCACCTCTCCTACTGACCATGCTCCTCTGAGTCTTTCAGCCTGCTGTCCCTTAAAACCTGAGATATTCACCATTATCGACTGTTATTTATTGCAGAAAGGCAGCGAGATCCAGCAGCTGCAGGGCAGAACGCGCTCGAGGAGGCAGCTCTGCGCTCCCTGCCCTGCTCCTGCAGGACAGTTTAGCCCACGCAGGGTTGGCACAGAGCTTGCAGAAGGTTTTTGCCCCCCCCCGGACAAGAATGGCGTTAGGTGGTTTGAACTCTTGAACATATGTGGGCTCTCCATCTCAGTGCACAACAAACAAGGCAGGAACAAGCCAGTAGAAACTGCAGATCATAGAATTATAGAATGGTTTGGGTGGGAAGGGACCTTTAAACTCATCACCTGCAGGGAACAGGGACATCTGCAACTAGAGCAGGTTGCTCAGAGCCCCGGCCAACCTCACCTGCAATGGTGCCAG
>JAVSBS010022764.1:0-10528 GCA_033124195.1 Coracias cyanogaster | reverse complement strand
CAAAGATTTTTGGACGAGAGAAAGAATGGGAACCAACATTGCCAATAAAGGCCAACAAAGACTATCACTCAACTGGCAATACATTAAAATCATACTGTTTCAGCCCACTGTTTCATACTGCATTTTAAGCCTGTTATACCATTCCTGGATATATCCTCCACACCACAAATGCATATGTTAAAAAAAAAGCTGAAAATTTGTCACTTCCTGAATTAAAAAAAATAAAAATAAAAAAAATTAAAAAAGCACTTCACTTCACTGGTGTTCACAGGCTGAATTGATATATTTATAGCTGAATTATACTTGGTCCCCAACTGTATTTTTACAAAGCTACATTGCCAGTGAAGTTGCCCTCCTATATTAACATGGATTAACTAACAGAATGCAAAATGGGAAGATAAATACTATAGTTTGTTGTTTCTCATCTTTATTGTGCCTTCTCATGTTTATTATCAGCCTTGTTCAAAGGTCTAAGGATTTCAAATAAATGCTTTGGCTACTTGTAAGTTCAGAGAAGAGCCAAGGGAGGGTCTAATAATGGGCCTTCCACTGGGTTACACGCACAGAAAGCCTCTTCCCTGCTGTATCTCAAACTGTTTTCCCACACAGTGACGTTCATAGGGCAGCAGGTAAAGAGGGTCTCTGAACTCTCTTTGCACAATAACAGAACCGATAGATATAGTTAAGCTAAGTTGTAGATGTGATCCAGAGCACAGCTTAATCTCTTGCTTGAACTAAAAAAAAAAAAAAAAAAAAGGAAAAAGTTCCTAAACAAATTGAACCTCAGTGGCAAAGACATTTTCTTGTTATTTTGACTCACTTATGCAAAAAGTGTCCAGAATAGAGCAATTCTGGATTTTAAAAAATAATAATGATGTGTTTTTAGAAAGATGCAAACTTCTTACACTTTTGTTAGACCACTGCTTTTCAGTTCCTTTTATTCTACCCAGCACAGAAAATAAGTCACGTACCACTATTAAGTATTTCTTAAGGGCAAAAATAAGATACCTATTACGTGGGAAGAAATTAGAAAACTAGATTTTAGTAAATGCGAACCTCTTCTTACATCTGAATAAAGTCCTCTTAGCTAGCAAAGTAATAGCGGCAGCTCTTCTCTCTGCAGTACAACTGTTTGATTTCATTACATTAGTGGCTAAAATAATACTTAGGTTTTATTCCCAGATCAGTTTCTGTCTACACAAGAATCACTGTCTTCACACAATTGCAGTTTCAAACTGCACTTCTGTGGCCACTTAAAAGAAGATGAAGCGTTTCTCACATAGAAATTTAAATTCAATTGTCACATGGAAGAAAAGCAGCCTTGATTTCACTTTTTCTTTTTATCTCTTTTTTTTTTTTTTTGGCAATGTTCCTAGCTACTCATCTGTAATAAAAATTATTTATATTATTAACAAATATAAATATTTTCCCCATTGCTATTTAAATGCATCTGGGAAAAGCAATGATAGTTAAATCTGAAGTATCTGCAGTATCAAACTGCATTCAAATGTCTTCCGTATTGCCTTTACTATTAGCAGTTAACAGCCAACTAGACCACCAGAGGGAGTCGAAAACTACATATAATTTCTGAAAGTTTCTAAACCTGTAGGCTACAGTTTCAAACATTAACAGAAATTGCTCTATGTTGTGAGTAGTGACAAATGGATCAAGAAAATGACATAAATTTGAGGAATCCAGGGAGACTGGGAGTTGCTGAGGATAACGATAATGAAAAAATTCTAGCAACCTCATCTGTTCATTACTATCCAGAGGTAATAAAAATGTTTGTGATATAGATAAACAAGTCTTCAGCAACTATTTTCACTCTGTGTCTGGAAAGAAAGTAAATAATGCATTTAAAGTAAATTTTTCAATGATGTTAACGACTGGAGAGAAGTCTTAAAAATCAGCAGATCCAGAATTAGTACACAACAGTCCTAAAACAAAGGGTTGCCCCCTTCAGTCTAATTATGTCCCTCTGAATAAGCTCAAGGAATGCCAAGGGCATTGTGAGGACACTGGGCTTGTGCCTATGTGCCAAAGGAAGGCAGAGGACAGCAGCAGAGTATTGCCTGCCTAGCCTGATGTGACCCTAAGAGAACAAAATAGGAATTCGCGTACAAGGTTATGTTATGACGTTCCAAAAACAAAGTCCTTCATTTTAGTTGAGAAGGGAGAAGGAGACTTCCTCGAATCAGCTGGGGCAAATTCCAAGAGACCTGTATTCCAATTGGGCAGAAACACCAAGAACTGGGACAATATAGACCCAGAAACGGGAGTGCTAGCTGCTATTTCTGCAAGGTAAATGTGAGTTAAGAAACCCAGCCAATCAACAGTCTATCTCTGCCATCACAGTTAGCAGAAACAACAAAACATTGGCTTTGTTTTGGAAATTAAACTTCAAGTAAAGAGAACAGCACTTACAAATAGATTAATAGAGAAAATAACACCACAAAGTTTGAGACCTGCGACAAATTCATGTAAGAAATTAGATATTTTTCAAAGTTTTCAGGATAATTAACTATTTGGTCAAATACTGAAGAGGCAGTGGATTCTTCAAGTCTTGATGTCTCCAAAACAAGCCTGGATGATTTTTATGTAACATGAATTGGTCAAACAAGTTATTTGCTCTCGAGAAGACTGATTTACATCTGATACCCTACTCTACATAGGATGTCAGACAAGAAATCACAGACAATTCCCCCAAATCCTTGCTGCACTGCGCCCTGGCAGCCTACAAAGCACCAGGCATCATCAGGAAGGCTACTGAGAATAAAGCAGCGGGCATCATTCTGCCACTCTGTAAACCATGGCATGCCTGCATCTTGAGTGCTGCATGCATTCCTGATCTCACTGGTTTGACTCAGAACAACATTTGTGTTCTTACAATATTCAGTTGGCTTTACACACTGCAACTTAATCTGGCCCTACTCCACCTTTTAGAACTCTACTGGCTATCACTTGCTGTCATTGGCAGACATTCTCCTTGTGTCTTCTGAGATTCTCCAGAATCAGGTATTTTCCTCTTCACATACTCCACTACATCACAGCTCCTTTCTATGAAAAGTTCAACTGTTTTTCCAGACAAGATTAGGACTGAGCCACAGTTTACTTATAAAACAGTAACATGATGCAAGAAGTCTCTGAAAGGTCTAACTTTTGCCTGAAACCAAAAAAATACATCACTTCCAGACTGCTTCACTATTCTGGAGATCTTTGTACCCATCAGAACAGATCAGGTAACAACAGAACATATGTGCTTTTTTAAGCTCCTTGATAAAAGCTAAAAGTGGAAAGCAATGATGTTACTGTGACTACAGTCAGTTGGGGATGGACATGAACTATCATTCTGTGGCCTTTATCTATCTTCAGTTCACAAAGATGAAACATGAGCAAAGTTTCTGGGGAATAACTGCCAGCTTCCAGCCTCTCAGTGCTCCTGCCACGTCCAAGAACAGGTTATTGAAAATCTGACATTATATGTCTGTAAGAGAAAGCAGAATTCTCCTGCATGCTTGTTACCCAACCCTACTTCAAAGTGTAAAAGACAAATTGGCCAACACCTGTTGTTCAGAGTATGTTTAGATCCAAGTCTGAAGGTGCTGTTTGAATTTGTACCTTTTGGTTTGCATTCCTTCTTAAAAAGAAAAATGTTATTTTTGTACTTCCAACACTATTCATTCCCTTTATCAAATGTAACAGTTTTTGGAAGAGTGTTGCGGTCCGGGCACAAGCGTCCGTGCTGCTTCCCAAAGGGAAGGGGATCAAGGGCAAAGCGAGATGCTTCTCACCAAGCTCACAGGCAATTACACAGTAAGATACCCATTCATTGACCTGTGTATTTTAAGTTAGGCATTTCTCCACTTCCAATAAAGGAAAGGGAAGGTTGTTGCATAGTCTTCCTTCATATTTTTATTCCTTCTATATATAGGACATATGACTCTCCAGCTCTTTTTGGGCAGAAAGATCCATATATTGCCTTTCACGACAAGCAGAAAGGCTGCAGAAATCAAAGAGATAAGAGGGTTAACAAAAAACAAAAAAAGCAACAGGCAATAAACATCCTTGGTTATTACCTACAAAACTGCCTTCACCCAAGTTATCATCTGCCTTGCATTCAGATGTTCAGCTTATTCTTTATTTTTTAAAAAATTATTCTGTGAGAAGAATTCCCAGGACAACTTCCAGAGTCGGAAGAACAATGTACACACATACCATTAGCTACCCAAGGGGAATAGCCTTGCTGCTGCTCTGTGCACAGCTCTGACAAGTCTATCCTAAGGGAAACCAGGATTGACTTGTTAATAATGACAGGATGTACTTCTCCAGATTGCAAAGCAATAACTTTGAAGCCACCACAATGGTTAGCCACACAATTTAGGGCAACAACAACAAAATCTCTTCCTATTTCTGAACACCATGGTCTGGAGAAGAAAACTGGTTGACCGAAGATCAAAACCTTCATTACAGTTATCATTCCAACACAGCTAAAGAACCTGATTTGCCAAATACCGTTCATTCCCTGGTGGCCAGCAAGACTTACAAGGAAGGAGAAACACCTCCAAGACAGAAGCCCCAACAACAGGTTTTCATAAACCTGTGGCTCTGACAGGACTGGCCAAAACCAGGCTGGGCTTACCATTCTCCAGGTCAGCATGGGTAGGCTTTAACAGCTCTAGAAACAGGAGCACACATCTTCAATGACTTCTGAGTGGTCTTCCAGAGAACAGCTTGCTTGTATTTCTTCCACCACTGTACTCACAAAAGGGTCTTCTCTTCCAGTGCTTTTTCACATCCAAAAGCAGAACTCTATCATTCATTTTCTGAACATCCCGATATTGGGTAAAATAAACCATTGCAATTACTTATCTTGCTTTTTGGCAAACTTCTGCCACGAGGGTTTGCACTTTGTTAATGTGACTAAGAATTTGAGAAGTCCATACTTGTCAGAAATAGAAATTAACTGTAATCTGTGGATAACTGCCATATAGTGAGTCAAGGAAATCAGTGTCTGTGTTGCCACCTTTACCACTTGAAAATGGCACCATATCCCTTCAAGAAAAAAGTGTACAGGTGAATCTGGGGGGGGTTTCTTAAAGATGTTAAGTTACAAGTGGAGACCATTGCTTCTTCAAAATCAGTGCTGTGCAACCAGAATGTTCTGTACATTACAGTGAGGCAAGGCACTCAGCATTCCTCTCTTCCCATTTATGTTCCTCTCCCTGCTCCCTGCACACACTGACACAAGAAATAGTTCTCCTTGTTCCACTTACTGCAAATTAACACAGCCTGCTCCTTTACAACCAGCTGTCAGAATCTGTTACCAATTCATTTCTGGCCTTGACATCTTCAGAGGTAGAAATTATGGATGATCTTTTCTACTGGGACTTTAGAAAAAGACAGAAAATAATTTTGCAGGTTTCTTTCTCTACAGATGAAAGAGATCAGTAAATATATCTATCTGTAAGCATAAAAATTTCCTGCAGTAGCATCTTAATAAGATTGTCAAGGCTGAAAGTCAATGCCAAGTTTTTATTCATTTTTGTAATCCAGATGTAGGTTAAGATTATAGGCCTGTTCTCACTTTGGTGGTGAGCAGATCTCAAGTTCTCCTTTCAATCTGACAGCTTCAAAATTGAACTAGGTGACCTGCCAGAACTGCAAAAGGATCAACTGACATGGCAATACATATTAAATAGAGTAATATTAACACTTGAACTTAAAAGCAGCAGGTGATATAGCACCTTGAGTTCCAATTTGTACAATCAGTGTACAATGAACACATCACTAGGCAGTGGGATCCTGTTCCCTTAAGTAGGCACAACTTCAGAGTAACTATTGTTTACAGCTGAGCTACAGATTTCAAGCATGAGAACTCATTAAGGAGACATCTGAGAAAAGCTCCGAGGTACTTGCTGCTTTTGTAAATTTAGTTTCTCTTCTCCACTGTACATTGATTTTAAAAGGAAAAAGGATACACACTGTATTTAATGAGTGAGCTGCTACAGACAATACAATACCACTGCCTTGTCACCTCTGCCAGCAGAACTTGGGAGACCAACCTTGAGCATTGTCCCCTCTTTGCACTGTCTTTAAATACAACTTCCCACCCCCTTACTTCTCACTTTGCTGCAATTTCAGACTAGTTTACACTTGAAAGCTTTTTTAGCACAGCCGAAAACTGTGCTAAAACTGATTTAAAATGTATTTGGCTAGATGTCGTTATATCAGCATGTATCATTAACATATATGTATATTTTGAACCGAAGTAGCTACAGATAGTGATTACCTTTGCCAGCAGACTTCTTTCGGTTATTCACAAGGCCTTAGCCTAAATACTCAGATTTTTCTCTTATGAAAACAAACCCTCAGTCACAATCATACTAAGCCAAATACATATTTAAAAAAAAAAAAAAAACAAAAAAACAAAAACCCCAAAAACCACACCACACAGGGAAAATCAGATGGACATAAACAGGATGCCAATTTTAAGGACTGAAGCTTGATTTGTTGACAAAGTAAAATTATCTTTGTATTAAGAAAAATGCAGCAAGTTTGCCATCAGTTTGCAGTTCCATCTGTGATAAGTTTTTGAGCAGTTTCTGAGCAATTAAAGAGTTCTCCATTTTTATCTGCTTTATTGTTGGCATTTCAAAGGAAGTTATCAGACTTCTGCACGAATACTGTGAATAGAGTCAGATTGCTTGCCAATTTTAAGAAGTGATTTTATGTGTGAATAATACAGATTCCTTTCTACGTGTGAATAAAGTATTAGTTTTAAAAAATCATAGCATTACAGCACATTAGGTCTTTCAATGCTTCATTACTACTTTTACTTTGGATTAATCAGGAAATCAGTCAATCCTGTGTTAAACCAAAACACCTTAAGTAAGGTTAATGGAACACTTTTATTTCCCCATGTCTCTGCTGGCTGAGAGGTGACACAAGCACCAGAACCAAGAAAAGGGTAGAACGTGTGGCCAGAAAACCGGATCAGCAGTGTCACTGGGGGTAGACAGTAAGCTGTCAGAACAGCCCATACCACCTCATCCACCTAAACACGTTGCTTCCCAGGCAGTTGCGGGCCTCCCTTTTTATCACACAGAACATGAAGGCTGTAAAAACACACATTGGGTTTTTTATTCAAATTTACATTATTGCAGGTGCCTTACATTTCTCCGTTCTTGCTGCTTCCAGGCACAACAAACAAGACTGCTCCAGATGGTCTAGGCAATTGAAAGCATCACTTTATTTACTAGTGCAGACTACAGGAATCATCCTAAGTTTTCTGTCCACAGAGATGTTCTCAACATCCAGAATCTATTCAATGAGTGATATATAAAAATGCAGGATGGTAGGTGAGAGCTAGCCAACAGTTCTGCATTTCTGATTTTTTACAGAATCCAGTGCCCTGGGGGTCAAAGGTGCAAACTGAGAAGTCTTTCTCACAGGTTGAAAAAGATAAAAGCATTTTTATCCCTTTAGAGCAGAAACAGCCACATTATTTCCTGTTCTCTCAAACCAGAATACTCAGTCAACTATCTGGACTGAAGAAAGGCAATGTCATGCTTTGCAATGTAAAAACTGGTGCTGAGAAAGACTGCCATATATGGGGGAAAAGAATTAAGACCATCAACTTGGTAAAAGCACCTTGATATTTGAGAAATAACAAAAAATTCCAAATGATGACCAAAATGTCATAGGAAGACACACACACAGACCGACAGAGTTAGGAAATGTGTTTAAGCTGGGTAACTGGCAAGAAAGCTTGCAATTCAGTGTCAGTGAATATTACATGCACATGGAGATAATGGGGAGAAGAACGTAACCCTGAAAATACCTTTCCAGAAGCCTCTCATCTCTCACTTCCTAGGACTTCCTTCTTCAAACGGTAGCCCTCTTGTCTGGAACTCACACTTAAGTACAGGTTCTCTTAGCAAGGCCTATTAAACGGAGGCCTAGACATGCAATACTGCATGTATCTACACATGTGGACATAATACATGCACATATTAAAAATGTAAGACACTTGTGCAACACTTCACCACAACAATAAACATATATCATCATTCTGTGAATATATGCTGCCAAGAATTATTCTGTTCCTGGATAAGTGCTAGGGAACACGGCCGTGCAGATACCATTAACTTCTTCAGAAAAAGTAGCCATTAAAAAGGGCTGAGAAAATACGTGCATCAGCAATGTCAGCTTGAAACCTCAATCCATTCTGATGCAAGACTGTATTTTTGTGTTACCAGCCTCCCAAAAGTGTTTAATGAAGCATTTTAATAAAGTTTTTTCATAGCAGTAAACAATACATATGCCAAATGCACTGACCCTTCCATTAAGAAACAGTAAGTGCTTCAGTTGCTTTTGCTTATATAAAAGTGCAGAAATTCCACTAAGCCAGAGGAACAGTAAGTCATGTAACTTCTTTTGTACTCCTCTAAATCCTTTAGTAGAATTAACTCTTAATTACTAGTATTTGTGTTTCTAAAAGTATTAAAAGAAATAGCTTTACAGAATATTGATCAAAGATCAGAATAATAACTACACTAGATATTTAAATCTTTACTAATAAAAAATTTTACTTTTCAAACACTCCTACCCACAATATTGCTGATTGCATTACATTTCTGACAGCAGAGAGGTATCATGAAAAGTTGCTTGATGCATAGCAGTACTGTGAAGGAAACAATGCAAGTATAAACATAATTTACGGTCTAACATCTCTTTATCAAGGCAATATAAAGTATTTATAGTACTAATGAAGATTGGCTTGTATGCTTCAGATTTGAAATAGCGGTACGAGTACAAAAAATTTGGCCCATGGTTTTTATATGACCTCGAGTGCCAGGGGTGGCAACAGATTAAGATGAGACAACATTGTTCTGCCAAGAGTAATTAGTCACCTGCAGGGATATTTGAACCAACCTGCTCTTGAGCTGCCTGGTTTGAAACCCAGTTTCATCAAAGTAACTGGAGATCAGCAGTTGTTTATGTAAAGATGCTAATCTAAAAATTCAGACGGCTTAGGGTCAAACACAACTCCTCAAGAGCTCTGTTACCTGCAGGCAGCAGAAAATCAGAGGTAATAAACATGTCAGCTACTCCAGGTCACTGATTCAAAGCAAATGCAAGGAGCCACCTAAATGTACTTAACCCTGCTAAAAAAAAATTACCTTGTTTTTAAATTTTTATTTAATAACTACTTTTAGTGCACAAAGAATACATAGAAATATTCATCTATAAAAGTTGTCTTTGATAAACGTTCTCATCCTAATAAATTTAATCTTGCAACAGACTCTCAAAACCTGTGTGAAAAAAGCTGACAATACAGCCATTATCTCTAGCATTTACTATCTTGTGCAAGCATTCTTTTTCTTGTTTCATCAGTTTGACAAGCAACAATTTGTATTTCCCAACAGGGAAACAACTGTACTGTGTTCCTACCTTTAAGAAGTAATTTCAGCTAGGTCACAGTATTCCAAATCCACCTGGTATCCAAAAGTTTCTTACACTTAAATGATACCAAACCAAAATTGCTTTTTGTCCTCACCCTGAGGATAACAAGTTCCAAGAACTCCTCAAAGTGCAAACTTTACAAGCAACCTGTTCTCCAGCCTCTCAGTTCACTTGTACTGTCTGCATAACAAGTATTAATGGTGGATTGTTAGTTGTATTTACAGCAAGTTTATTGGGAAGAGGGAAAGTATTCTTTTACAAATGAGCCATGTTCACTATTGAGATTACTTCCAAAGAGAGCATTCAGAAAGCAAACCTGAATATATTACATTGACAATTATTTTAACATCGGCCACTTAAAATTGGTTGTGTTATTAGCACATATACTGATCTTTAAATACACTACTTCTACATAAACAGTGCAAATCTCAATATTCACATCAACCTGAAATTAATGCTGCAATTACTGTTGACATTCACATCAAGAAAGTAGTAAACTATTTCACATGAGCAATTCCAAAACCTCAGAATGCCATTATTTATACTAAAGAAACACAGAACAAACACGCTGGGCGTCAAAGCCTTGTTTTGATACACACAATCCCTGTAAACACGGATTTATTGTATTTGTCAATACTGATATCTGATATAATTCTATAAATAAAACCACTAATATAAACAATTTCTATAACCTTTTTTTGCATAGGGTTTGGATTAAGGTTACTTTAAGTTAGGGCAAGCTGTTAACAAAATCCCCTAGTCAATTAGTCCTCCATCACACAAATTTAGGCATATGATCCACTTTACACAACGCATCTCTCTGACTTCAGTGGAAACTGAAGCTTACACAGGTAAGCATCTGCAAAACTGGCGTCATCTTTTGCACTTAAGTTGCCCCATGTCATTGAGAATATGAGCAATAAAAGAGCTCTCCATAAATTTATAAAATATACTGATTTAAAAGTTTACGCTGATGTTTCTGTAAGTCACATTTATGATTCCAAACAGTTATGTACATACTATACTATCACA
The DNA here is from genome assembly GCA_033124195.1 of Coracias cyanogaster. Taxonomy (NCBI): domain Eukaryota; kingdom Metazoa; phylum Chordata; class Aves; order Coraciiformes; family Coraciidae; genus Coracias; species Coracias cyanogaster. The sequence goes on along the minus strand of JAVSBS010022764.1, from coordinate 31 downwards.
GTAGGAAATACTTCACTGTAGAACACCACAG
>JAVSBS010022763.1:0-10818 GCA_033124195.1 Coracias cyanogaster | reverse complement strand
TCTTCATGTACCTCAAAGTTGTTTTGTTTCCTCTGACCTCTCATGAAGCTGGCTTCTGACTTGCCAGAAAGTTTGTTTGTAGAGACTGTAATATAATGAGATTTTTTAAAAGCCCCATGAAAACAGTGCTGATTCATATCTTTGAAACATTTGCTGCCACTCATCTTTCTTTCTCACCTGTTGTGGCAGTGGCAGTGACAGTGTCGACTATGATGACTCAAGTTCCTCCTACTCCTCCCTCGGGGACTTTGTCAGTGAGATGATGAAATGTGACATTAATGGCGATACCCCAAGTGAGTAACTTTTTAAGCTTTTCTTTCACAAGGTCCACATAGGTTCCTCTTCCCTTTTCATCTGCACTGTGGGAGAAAATTCCTCCCCTAAGTCCCTGAATCAGAGCAAGGTATTGTTCCATTGCTCTGAGGTAAAAGTGTCTTCTGTACTCCTTCAATATCCAGGGGTAGACTGAAAAAATAAATTTCTCTTGCTTATAAAGAATGCCCTCCATAGGACATTAGAAGGAGGAAGAACAGAAATAGGTGCTGCTGAACAAAACTGGCTCACTAGATCTGGAAACAACTTGGTGTGTCCAATAGATACTGTGCAATATGGGCTGCAGTGTATGAGCTTTCTCTTGCGCCTGTGTATTGGTTCTCAGTTCTGGCTTTAATGAGTCACTCTATCCTAGTGGGGACAGGAAAATGCATTCTCTGTGGCTTATATGGAGGCTGCAGCAATAGCTTCTCTTGTGAGTGGGAGACTCACTTTTTAAAGCAAACTAAGTCTAGGAGTGCCAAGATGTTTCCTATGTCTCAAAGACAAGAGGTGATAGATTGTAAGTTGCAACAAAAGAAACTCTACTTGGACATATTGAAGAGATATTAATGGTTAGTGTAGTTAAACAGGTTTCCAGGATCACAGTAGAATGTCAAACTGCAAAGGGTTTCAAAACTTAGTGAGACAAGGCCCTGAGTAACCTGCTTTCACTTTGAAGTAATCCCTACTTTGAGCAGAGACTTGGAATAAATGACCTTGAAAAGCCCCTTACAACCTAAATTTTTGTGCAAGTTTATTCTACTGAGCAGTCCTCATCTGCTAGGGATCTTTAGTTAGATGGGCAAAGATCTGAGGAAGGCAGCATTCTTTAATGCAAAATGATGTGTTTGCAGATGTTGACCCCCTGACTCATGCAGCCCTTGGTGATGCTAGTGAAGTGGAATTTGATGATTTTCAAGAATATTCAGGGGATCTGGATGAACAGGCTGTGGACAGTGAAAACTCCCAAGAGAACAACCAGCCGCGTTCAAGTTCCAGTACTACCGCCAGCAGCAGCCCCAGCACTGTCATCCATGGAGTGAATCATGTGTGTACTGAGATGAGTTCAGCCCCAACATCAGCATATTAGGATATAAAGAATGGGAGAAGGCACATGGTTCTTTCTGAGAAGGGCAAAAGCTAATAGGACAGTGAAACCATAAACAGATTAAATTGCATGCTCTTTATGGACTTTCTGTGCAAGGTGGAGTTTACTGGTACCATCTTACGCTGGAACAGAGCGTTCCTGTACATGAAAGCTCCTATGCTGAAAAAATGCAGCACTAACAGAGAGCAGTGGTCCAGGTTGTGACTGCAGGAATTGCTTTAACTGAGTCTGGAAAGACCTCGGGCATTAGAGGAACAGGGAGTGGGGTGGGGAAACTTGTGAATCTGAAGTCATTTAGGAAGAATGGGAGTTGCTTGCATAACCACAAAACAGGGCAACGGAGAGCCATTATCCTGAGCTAACACTTAGCAGTAAGATCTGTTTTACAATGCAGTAAGTCCCTAGAACAATGCACAAATACTGCAGTGTATATAAAATCCTAGGTTAGAGCCGCGGATAGCAGGGATGGGGGCCTAATAACAAATAGCAAGGATCCTGCAGACTTCCCAGTTTGAAATAATTGTTCTTGTCCTGCCCTTCAGTTGTATGTAACACAAATTAGCGAACAGATCAATGATTTGACTGGTCCACAGGAGTCAACAGATTCAGCAGAAATAGAAGAGAAGTTGGTTGCTGGATTTTCAAACCATCTCCCTTCCTTGCCACTGCAACCAAGCTTTCCCAAGATAAGCTTGGATCATCGTGAGAGTGACAACACGGCTGGCAGCATGAGCTCCTCAGAAGGGCTGGTGGGGAAGCAAGAGTATGATAATCCATACTTTGAACCACAGTATGGTTTTCCTACAGAGGATGAAGATGATGAGCAGGAAGAGAGCTACACCCCAAGATTCAACCAGAATCTCAGTGGAAGCAGGCGAGTTCTCCTTGTCTCCTGCCCTTCTGTACAGCTGTTGGGGTTTCCATCTGCTTCATGTAGTTCAATGTTCATTTGTTCAAATGTCTTTTGCATCTGAAATGTGTTGTTGATCACTTCCGTTTAATATTGAAATTTTGCAAACCATTTTGGTTTGAGTAAAGGTACTTGCTTAGTTCCCTCAGTTCCTTGCTTTTGGGTAAGCAGTAAGAGCTAAGAGAATTATCGGTTCTTCCTAGAAACATTTGGTATATCACCTACTGATTTCTGGAACCTTTGAGTGATTTTTTTTTTTTGATGAAGATTTGTCTTTTGGGGAAAGATACTATAGCAATCCATGACATTGGGTTTTCTTGTTATTGCTCTCAAATAACATCCTCTAAATCCACCAATGCCCTTTTGCAGGCAAGTTTTTCGGCATGCCCTGAAAGGTAATAACAGCCTGAATGCAAAGATACTTCAATTCTTTTGTTTTTTCTCTTTTGTCTTTCACACAAGTTAAGGGTAGTATAGTGAAAGCTGATGAGGAATGACACTAGCATCGATCTCCCACAATCATACGTGTTGATTTGGGGTGGGAAGGGGGAAGACTAATAACAATTGTACTTAATTTCTTTAAAGGTCTCAGAAGTTACTCCGTCCAAACAGTTTAAAACTGGCCAATGATTCTGATGCAGATTCAGATTCCAGGGCCAGCTCCCCAAACTCTACTATCTCCAACAACAGCAGTGAAGGTTTTGGGGGCATCATGTCTTTTGCAAGTATGTACTAATGCATTCATTAAGATGGTTTTTTTTATTATATTAGAGTTTACAGAGAGATAGAATAGAGGGATGGCTAGTCAAGAGAATGACTTAGTTGTCAAATTGTTACCAGCCCTCCAGAAGTCGCATTGAGAGCCACGGGACCTATTTAACTTACTCTGCTGATAACTACTACTTTATGTATTTTTCAGTAAGAAGGACTTTGGTTATGTGGTTAGGCCCTTGAGTTATATGGCACTTTAGGGCACAGATCAGAAATTCTTTCAGTTTTATTTAAACAAAAAATGGCACAATTTATCATAAAGTTGATACAAAAATTTTACCAGTATTATGCCTTCCATGCTACCATGTGTGTTTAAATTCAATTTCTTGACTATGCTTACCTACTTTGAATTATATTTTAATGATAAAATCTGCAGGTGTGGAAAACTAATCCAGAGTTTTTTAATGAGTGAAAGAAGATATGGCCATTTTACTCTTTCATTATAGTGGGGAGAAGTGCAAGAAGTTTGCAGCAGTGGGGAAAATATATTGGATGTTTCTGGTAAAATGATTGTTACTAAAATAAGGCTGCAAAAAAAGAAGCAAAGCAAATGGAAATAGTACGTGGACATTTTAACTGAATATCTTGAAGCATTAATTAGCTTGTTGATCTACATGAGTTGCTTTCAGGCTGTCTACAGGGTTAACCAGATGATGAATCATTACTGTGTTTTTAAGATCTGTCTGTACTTTTATTTTCTCCTAATAAATGAAAAGTTTCTATTTCAAAGTACGCTTCTGTGGCAGATTTACAGTGTTTCACAAGGTACAGTGCACAGTTCTCAGTTCAGAATTACGTGCTTTGGAGACCTTACATCATTCTGTTTTCTCATGGAGCCACCTACCATTCATTTGCTCCTAAAAAAAAGGATCGAACTAGAAGACACAGATGATGTGAGGTTATCTGTTTAAGTGCAGGTGGATATTGCTATTACTGCATTTAAGACTCAAAAGATAGAACAGCAATGACTATAACGTGAAAGTTAACAATTACGGTTTTGTACAATTTAGAATAATCTGATTACGGATGTGGTTGCAATGTAAATGAGGTGATGATATGCTTGTGAGACTTTTGGGTAATAAAGAAGAATAATGATTAAGGATCTGGAATAAGAAGGTGAATTACAGCAAGTTTAGGAAGTTCAGGTGTGTGCAGTGAGCATTAAGCATGTAACTGTTTTCTTCCTCTGTCACAGGCAGCCTGTACAGAAACCACGGCACAAGCTTCAGTCTGTCCAACTTAGCTCTACCAACCAAAGTTGGGAGAGACAAGAGTACTCCCTTTCCCAGCCTGAAAGGTAACTATTTTCCCCCTTCTCTTCTACCATTTTAGCAGTTCTTGTGACTTGGCAGTCTGAGGTCTTAGCCCTAACAGGAATCCTGGGGTTGACACCTTTTGGTACTTTGGGTAATATCTGTCTTGGTATTTCTCACTTCTTTCCAGTGATTAGGCTGTGTTGGGATGGGAAACTGGCTGGTCTAGCCTCTGTTAACTGTGGATGTTGGTTTTGTTTTGTATTTTGTTTGATTTTTTTTAAGTACTTAGTGTAAAAATTGGTAACCAAGAGGTAGGTCCTACTTTTGTACTGCCACTATCTTTGTGATTAGCCTTAGGTAACTTGTCAGAGCATTGCTGCTGCATTTGTGATAATGTCAACCACTCATGGAAGCTGTGCAGTTTGTTTGCTTCAGAAGTGTTTATAGTCTTCAGTTCACTAAATGGAAGATTTCTGATTAAAATAATTAGAACCATACTTTGGCTTATTCAGTGATGATCAATCCCTAATTTATGTCTGCAGTCTTTTCGTTGGAACATCTCCTGTTTATCTGTAGTATCCTTAGATAACATGTCTGAGTGGGAGAAATGACTGTGGGGAGTTAGACAGCATGGTCATCCTTGCACCCAGATACAGTAACAGAAGGGTGACTGAGTACATGCTGGTGTTTTAGTACTGAGACCTTTTCAGTTGCTAAACTGGGGAAAGGTTTTATTTTAGCTTTTGAGTTATTATATCTGATTAGAACTTACTGCTTTTGTTTTAATATGTTGATTTTTTTTTTCATTTATTTTTTCCTCATCATTTTCATCGGTAAAGATTACTTTAATCTGGAATTGGGAAGGGATGTGGATGAAGGTTGGTATGATGTTTTGCTGACCTTTGACCTTGTTGAAACAAAGGCCAAAAGCTCGTTTTTTGTCTTTATGCTTTGGACTTTGTTTTTGAGACAAGAAATAATTCCCTCTGTGTAAAATGAGGAGAAACAGGACTGCTAGGGTTAAAACAATAGCAGAGACTCTGCACAGCTATTTTTGACACCCTATTACCAGTTGATTATGTTTTCATGTCCAGTGGTACTGGATAAGAAATGTCCTTTGTGTCAGGGTTATTTCCATGGGTAAACTTAATGACTGATTCCGTGCATTGGAAGAAAACAGTGATGGGGTTTGCCATTCCACGTTTATGCTTTGCACCTAATCTTCTGCACTTTGGTGTTCTTTTCTTGACTATTGTAATCTTGTAGGGCTTTTAGTGTTACTATGCAGATGTGAGGATGAGATTTTCATGGAGTAGCTCAGTCTGGTTTATGCATGTGCAAGTGTGTGTGTTCATGTTCATTTACATGTGCATGCTGGCTCACTGGGATTTCCACTGTGCACTCCACTGGTTTTTGAATGTTTTTGTCTCCGTTGTACAGGTGTGAAATTGCCACATTGACTTGTTCTTACCAAGTGTGTGTGGTACCTTTGTGTTTCTAACTGTAATGGGAAATGATGCTGGGACTCCATCTCATTGCTGCTGTTTGACCACTTTCCACCTTCCTTTTTTATTTCATGCACATCCATTGATATTTTTTCCTCAGTGATGCAGATGTTATTGATAGTGCCCTTGAAATACAGTATATGCAATAATGTCCTTGAAGATGCAGTACATTGGTTCCATCATGCCAAATTTCAAGTCAAGCACTATCTCTAAGATTAAATATGCTGGCCCATGTTCTCTTGGGCTTTCAGGCCTCCTTCCTGCTCTAGTGTCCTTTGAGTTTTGTTTAAAGGGAGGGCTGGGAAGAAGCTGGTAGTTGGATTCTTTTAATGCTGATGGTGGGGAGTGTAGATATTGTAGTACACTACTAATTTTATATTTTGTGTCCCAGTATTTGGGTTAAATACTATAATGGAGATTATTACTGAAGCTGGCCCAGTAAGCAATGAAGGTGGGTTCCCTACAGCATGAGCTGTGCATGATATAACAATTTCCAGCATTCCCTATGCCTGACTTCAGGCTACCTTTCTCACTGGATAACCAGTACCACATGATCTATACTAGTCATCCCCAATGCATTATGCTTTTACATGTAATGACTAATATGAAGATGGTTCTTGTGGAACTGCATGCAGAGCAGCCAAACTTTTCCTGCCTTTCACCTCCTGCTCCCATCACCATCTTCTATTCTTCTGTCTGCATTACTCCCATTACTGTTTTCTGCCGATGTTGTGATGCTAGAATGTTATATATGCTGCTGCTTTTTTGGAGTTTCCGTTTTGTTTGAAGTCTGTTACCTGTAATCCAAATAGGTATGTTAGCCAACCTTAGCATTGCTTGTTGCTGTCCTGGAATGAGATTGTTTTCCTCCCACCCCTTCCTCTCATCCTGTTTCCTCTCCTGTTTAGGAAACAGACGAGCCCTTGTGGATCAAAAGTCTTCAGTCATTAAGCACAGCCCAACAGTGAAGAGAGAATCTCCATCGCCTCAGGGACGAACTAGCAATTCTAGGTAATATTTTTCATTGCTTTTTGACTATAAACTGTTGTTAGAGTGGTTTCATACTTGGCCAGTGTTTCCTCAGAAGTCTAGCTGTTGAAAACTGAATAGTACTTTTCTGTAGCCCTAAGCTTGCGTGTATTATTGTCTGAGAAGGTTCAGTATGGATGGTCTTACAGTTAATAGCTCACATATGTATTTTTCTGTGCTCCAAAGTGTATCCTCTTTGTGTCTGAGATCCAAAAAACTCTAGGTTCCTACTTTAACTCAGTATTTATTCTTTGTTTTGAACAAGGTAGTCTAGCCATTAGAGTTTTAATATGCTGTGCAGGGGATCAGCTGAGTCATATGATGCAATTTGATTCCATGAATTCACGTGAAACTTCTCAGCCTTGGGAAGGGACTCAGAATGGTGCAAGTAAACATTACCTGACCTGTCTATGTGCTTTCTCCTCCCTTTCTTATTGGATAGTAAGTGACATTTACTTACTTTTATGGGTGGAGTGAAGTTTACTTTGAGCTACTGGGGTTGGGAGACAAAGAACAACAGTAACTGCAGTTCAGACTGGGGAATGCAGAGGGCTGCACAGGAGTTCCCTTGTTCTTGACATTCCCTTGCCGTGGCTAAACAATCTCAAGTAGTACACATGCCAAGGCTGCTGCAGTAGTGCTGTTAGTAGTGCTGCGCTTCCTCTTTCAAGGAAAGCCTACAGATCAGACTAAGCCAGCTGTGGGAGAAGGTTGTGGCATAGAGTTGCCAAGAGTAGCCCTTTGGAGCCAGTCCATCCTGCAGCACATTGGCAGATCTCAGGGTACAAGAGGGTTTCCCGAAGCCAGGAGACAATGTGGGAAGTGGAAGAACCTTTGCAGGAGCTGGCAGCTTTTGTGAGAGCAGCGGGCAAGGCGTGGGCAGAGCCACAGCAACAGCAACCACCTCTTGCCTTCAGAAGCTCCCTGAGGGAGCGCAGGGATTGATCCCTGCGTGCCAAGCAAAGTTGAGCAAAGCGGTGGGGTGGGGTGTGGTGCAGCTTTCTAGGCCATTGGTCACGCGGGAAGGACCAGCTATGGTTGCAACCCAGGCAAAAGCTGTTGTCAGAAGAAATGTGGTGACCCAGACAGAGGTCTTACACAAACATGTAGGTATCCAGGTCTCTGGCTGCAGAAAATGCCGGAGCCTGGCACTCGCAATGGAGGATGATGGAGATAACACCTGTGTTTGATGTGATCAGGTGAATGATCTGCTCAGCCTGGTGACTGAGCTGAAGGAGGAAGTCGAAAGCCTGAGGACTGTAAGGGAGTGTGAGAGGGAGATAGATTGGTGGAGTTAGGCCCTACCATCCTTGAAGCAGAGGCAGCTCCACTAGAAGGAGAGGATCCCCTCCCCTCTTGCCACCAGGTAAAAGGAAGGGACCTAAGAGAAGGAGGGGAATGGAAACAGGTCCCTCCTTGGGGAGGCAGGAGAGTCCCCTCCCAGCCTCTCTCGCCCCCCTGGCTGCCATTGTGCAACAGGTATGGGGCTCTGGAAATTGAGGGGCTGGACAGTGAGGATGGAGATGAAACTGCATCAGGGGAGTCACCCAAGGTGAATCAGTCTCCCCTGCATGTTAGGACTACTTCCATTAAAAAAAAAAAAAAAGAGAGTAATTGTACTGGGGGATTCCCTTCTGAGGGGAACAGAGGGCCCCATATGCCAGCCAGACCCGCACCACAGGGAAGTCTGCTGCCTCCCTGGGGCCCAAGTCAGAGATATTACTAGGAAACTCTTCAATCTGGTACAGCTGTCAGACTGCTATCCACTGTTGTTTATCCAGGCTGGTAGTGATGAAGTTAGAGATAAGTCTCAAAGCAATTAAAGGGCCCTGGGGAGATCGCTTGATCACTCAGGAGCACAGGTTGTGTTCTCCTCAATCCCTCCAGTAGTGGGGCAGAGTACTGAAAGGAGGAGGAAAACCAACCTGATTAACATGTGGCTTAGAGGCTGGTACCACCGACAGTTTTGGGTTCATAGGGAGCTTTACACTGCGCGGGATCTGCTGGCAACAGATGGAGTTCGTATCTCAAAGGGGGAAAAGGATCCTTGCATATGAGCTGGCCAGGCTCATTGAAAGGGCTTTAAACTAGGTCTGAAAGGGGAAGGGGATAGAATCGAGCTTGCTAGAGTTGAGCCTAAGGGTGCCAGGTCATTGTTGGAAGTGAAATTGTCAGCCCAGCTCAAGTGCATCAACACTAATGCACACAGCATGGGCAAGAAACAGGAGGAGCCGGAAGCCTTTTTGCAGCACAACAGCTATGACGTAGTTGCCATCGCTGAAACATGGTTGGATGACTTTCATGACTGGTGTGCTGCAATGGATGGCTATAAGCTCTTCAAATGGAGTAGGCAAGGTAGAAAAGGCGGTGGGGTGGCTGTCTATGTTAGAGAGTGTTTTGATTGCATAGAAGTCAACAGCTGTGATGGAGTGGTTGAATATTTATGGATAAGGATGAGGAGGAAGGCCAACAAGGTGGGTATCCTATTGGGAGTCTGTTATAGACAACCCAACCAGGATGGAGATGTTGATGAATTGTTCTACAGACAGTTGGCAGAAGCCTCAAAATCGCCAGAAGCCTCAAAACCAATACCATGGACTTCCAAAGGGCCTGTTTAGGACCCTAGTTGAGAAAGTTCCTTGGGAGACAGCCCTAAAAGGCAAAGGGATCCAGGAAGGCTGGACTTTTTTCAAGAAGGAAGCCTTAAAGGCACCCATGTGCAGTAAGACGAACTGATGGGGAAAATGACCAGCCTGGCTAAACAGAGAGCTTTTGCTGGGTCTTAGGAGAAGGAGAAGAGTCCACCACCTCTGGAAGAAGGGGCAGGCTCCTCTAGAAGAATACAGGGTTTTAGTTAGGTCATGTAGAAAGAACACTAGGAGGGCAGAAGATCAGCTAGAAACCAGTCTGGCCACTGTTGCAAGAGATAATAAGTGTTTTTACAAATACATTAACAACAAAAAAAGAGCCAGGGAGGAGCTACATCCTTTATTGGATGCGGGGGGGGGGAATATTTTCACTAAGGACAAGTAAAAGGCTGAGGTACTTAATGCTGCCTTTGCCTCTGTCTTTAATAGTCAGACCAGTTATCCTCAGGATATTCAGCTCCCTGATCTTGAAGACAGGGATGGAGACCAGAATAATCCCCTTGTAATCCAGGAAGTGGTAGTCAATGACCAGCTACGCCAGTTGGACATGCACAAGTCTATGGGGCTGGATGAGATCCACCCGAGAGCGCTGAGGGAGCTGGCAGAGGAACTTGCCAAGCCACTCTCAGCAATCAGTAATCCTGGTTAACAGAGGAGGTCCTGGATGACTGAAGGCTTGCCAATGTGATGTCCATCTACAAGAAGGGCAGAAAGGAGGATCCGAGGAACTCCAGGCCTGTCAACCTGCCCTTGGATTATGTTTATCTTGGATGCGCTCACATAGCAGGTGCAGGACAACCAGGGGGCCAGGCCCAGCCAGCATGGGTTCATGAAGGGCAAGTCCTGTTTAACCAACCTGATCTTTCTATGACCAGGTGACTTTGTGTAGTGGATGAGAAGAGGGCAGTTGATGTTGTCTACCTGTACTTGAGTAAGACATTTGACACAGTCTCCCACAGCATCCTTTTGAACATGCTGGCGGCTCATGGTTGTCCTGGTTCGGACAGGACAGGGTTAATTTGCTGCAGCCAGGCTATTGTATACCATGCTGACATCCTGCCCTGGGGCCAGTTCCGGTTCCGGGGGTGGGGGTGGGTGACTCTATCCGCTGGGGACCATCTCTTTGTCTATGTGATATTGCTTATTTGTACATTTCTTTTTTCTCACTGTTGTTATTGCTGTTGTTGCCGCGATTGTTTCTTATGTGTCACTGTATTACACTCCCCCCCCCACCCCCACCCCGAACTTGAACTGGCCCCGGGGCATGATGTTAGCA
>JAVSBS010022761.1:5641-16291 GCA_033124195.1 Coracias cyanogaster | reverse complement strand
ACATGTACGTGCCTGGAGTGGTTTAGCTGTGCTTACCTTGCCACATAATCAGGGACAGGAGTAGGTCTCCTGTGGGGAACCTTTCAACACTGCATTTCTCTGTGTTGCACAACTCTTTTTCTTCCTTGAGGAAAATTAGTAGGGAGAATAAAACTGGAAGCTTGCTTTGGAGGTTTTGAAGGCTTTTTGACTTGACTGGTAACTAGAGCCTTATGTATAAAAAGAGAATAATTATTCTCTTGAGGATCTAAGCTGGCCTGCTGTTCATTTTACATCAACACCAGCTTCTATACTTGTTTTACTCAAAATGAATTCCCATTGCCTTCAGTACTGTTGCTTGGAAGTCTTGGGTCTGGTCTTTACCTTACATCTCTCTGTGTGTTTATGTATGTACAAGGTATTATTTACCTGCAGTGTAGGTGTCTAAAAAGCATATGCAGGAACATCATACTAGGGAAATCATCAGTAAATCAGAACAAAAATCACTGTTCCCTTAGAAGAGACATTCCATAATTTGTTTGAAAAAGACAACAGCAGAACAAGTTCAGTTTTCAAAACTTGATTTGTTAAGAGAAAATGCTTTTGCTTTATTAATTTTTTTATTCTTTCCCCTCGCCCTTATATTCTGACCATTACCAGGATTCCTTCTACGTATACACCTGATGCTTCAAGGAGTTGGAAGCTCCATTACTAAAGGCAGCAGTGACCTATAAGAAAAAATTGAAGTAATAGGGGTTGCTTCATGCCACAGATTGCTGAGTAAAGCTATAAAATTGCTGCATAGAAAAAAAAGGGGTATACTTTTACTGATCTCTATGATTCTACAACCAGCAGTGATGGCTTCATACTTCTGCAAGAACAACAGAGGCAAGACATTAGCAAAAAAGATTAAAGCAAGGCAAATGAAGAATTAAAACCAATCTCCAAGATAGTGCAGAGTCTTAAAAGGCTGGAGGCTTTGAACAAGAAGCTAAGACATCATGACTACTTTGTGTAAAAGTGATGTGCTGCTATCATAATACAGAACACGGACAAAGCACTCCAACAGCTTTGCTACTTTGTTTGGCTTTTGGTTTTGAGATTAATAACACATCAGTCAGCAGTATTGCATACGTAACCTGCATTACTTGTACAAAAAATTAGATAAACGTTAGTTTGCTGGTTTGTTCTCCTTTTAGAGAAGGAAAGTACCTTTTCATAAAATATCCAATAATCCTTATTTTACTGAGATGCTTCCAAGTCACAATTCAGAAGACAGACATGTGAAATTAAATTCACACTGTACAGAGACACCACAGTGGCCCCTCCAGATCTGATCCTTTGTGTTCATGCTGTGCATGAGTACGTTTTACTATCAAAGAAATGAAAATAGTCCCCATACTGCTTTTTGTTAATTTCTGTACTAGAAATATCCACATCATAATCATAATTATTGTTTTTAAGGAATTATCCTTCATCCCATGCATAACTATCATTTCACAAGTTAAAAATATCATCCTTCCCTCATGTCATAGTTTGTAAAGCACCCTGTGCACAGTGAAGCAGATCCCCAATTAAATGCAAATGCCATTAAAATAAAGAGAAATACACTATTACTGTTGATTTTAGAGGAACAAAATTCTGGGGAGATTTAAAAAAATCCCCCAAACATTTTTATCTGGACAAAATAATGTACAAGTACTAATATTGCACTTTTTATACAAGAAATCCTAATAAATATACAAAAAAGATATACATTTACATACATAGAAAGACATTCTTTTTTTAAATAAAAAGTTACACTGATGCTTAGTAAAAGTGTTCACTGCCAGATGTTGCTTTGAAGTAACCAGACTTGACACAGTTTAATATCATGAGCCTGGCACTGACCTCAAAAACAGACTCCCAGTTTTGCTGAAAAATCCGCACGTCGTGGAAGCTGTAGCACAGCAGTATTTGAAGAGCATTTCATTGACATACAGGCATGTGCCCCACTAGGTGTGACAGGAGAGGCACAACCAAGCCTTTAATTTAGAGATGGCCTTGAACCAAAGCCTTAGATCCAGATAGCTCTCCTTCAAAGTTTCATGATGCTCAAACCCCCTACTTTGGAGATTTCCTCTAGTTTTAGGGCCCTATTCTGAGCAGAGCAGAATGTGCCCCAGAACTAAAAGGATGAAGCACTTCAGTGGCTGAATAACCACTGCAGCTGGCTAGGGGGAAAGACTCAGACAGCATACAAAGTGATGCTGTGGGGTTGATGTTTGAGCCTCACTTTTTAGATTATGTCTTCAGGGTGTTACATATGGGCTTAAAAATGTGCTGCTTTATAGCACCTGTTTTGTTGTGGGAGGCAGCTGGAGAGGAGCAAGTTTGTTAAAAATTAGTGGCACTAGTCCTCTGGGGCTGATACTGAATCCATTCTCTCTGTACTGAGTAGGAATTACCACAAGATATTAGAATACAGCTGTTTTCTACTACTTGTCCAGAAGGCTTGGCTGCCAGGAGAAAGAAATTTCTTCTTAGCAGGACAGGAAAACCCACTTCCTCAAGGTATTTTCCAAAACTCTAGGTCTGAATGCACCTGGACTCTGGGAACAGGTATTCCTCTCTTTTCCAAGTAAGTATTGGTAGGATGCAGTAAGTGAAGTAGCTCCTATTAGCACAGATAATTTCTATCTTGCCTGCCTGTGCTACAGAACAGTATTTGCAGGATTTGACAATCTGCCAATAGCAGATCATACTTTCTCTCCTGCTGGATAATAACATATTCACCTCACCACTTTGCTGAAGACAACCCTCCTATACCCAATTCTCCCTCAAAAGCACAACCTGGGAACATTTTCAGGTGTGTTTTAGACTTGTTAGCATTACACACCACTGTTCAACTTCCCCAGACACCAGATCCTCAAGGATGACAATGATCTCCCACTGAAATAATCTGAAGAAGCCGAGATGTTTTTAGAAAGAAGAAAAGGAATCCAATCTTGGATGTAACAAACAGGTTTATAAAGCAAAATCATATGCTTATATTCTTAGTCTAAGAAAGATAAAGCATCTGTACACTGCAAAGCCAAATGTTTAGCATTTTTTTCTTCCAGTACCCCATGACCTGTCAAGCTGTTTGATTACTTGTCTCATATTGTGGTGGTCCAATAGTTTTTACTCTGACCTCCTTCCCCATTTGTCTGTTAGTATATTCCTAGGCATATTGATATGGGGATTATGGGGCAGCCCCACTCCTCTCAGGCCCACTGCTGGTGGCATGGGGCATACTGACTCTTTGTGGTCTACTCTCATGACCATGTTTTGTTGCATTCTGTGTCCCAGATTTGTAGAAGGGAAAACTTGTTAAGTCCCTTTACAACAATGATTTGGTAAGAGGTTTTCTTTTTCTTTTTTTTTTTGAAGGGAAATAAATAAATAAAATGAAAAAAAGAATTCCATTCCATTTATATTTTCTGTACAAGTCCTTGCCTCAGTGAAGCAAAGGCTGTGATCCCCCTGTTCCTCCGTTTTCATCGCTTTTGTCTTCAAGCTTTTCCACAAGTCCCACAGCAACGTGACTTGAACTGAGTGAGCTGGCAGAGTTTGAGCTGCTTCACTTTCTCACAGTACCTTGTGGTGTCTCTGCACTCCACTGCCGAAGGGGAAACAAAAAAGGAGAAATAGTGATGAAGCAAGAAAAGAAAGATTTCTTACCTGAGAACATTTCCTGGGGTGGCTGAGAGGGGGACCAAGACAGCTTTGTGTTGGGAAGTCTCACTATGAGCATGAACTTGACTTGCTGCAAAGATGGAACAGACACTTCAAGCAGCCAAAAGCTCAAAAGACAATGTGGTGGGCAGCCTTTGTTTTCAGAGCCTAGGGAGAGAGCTTCTGAGGTTGCTCCAACACTCTGCTATTGTATCATCTAGCAGCATTTTAAGGAGGCTCTAGGAGTTTCACAACAGTTGTTAAGCCAAAAGTGAACTACTAAATAAAACTGGAAACAGAGTAGCTCAAAGGTACTTTGCACCACCTTTTGCATTTGAAGAGACAGTGTATGGGAGTGTCACCCCAAATGACTGGTTTTGTGTTTTCCACACGTGTTGCAGAACACAGCCTGGAGTGAAGGTGTAAAGACACTTTTAACTCCCCACTCAGACTTAGGTCCTGGTATAATCTGGACAGTTTTTGAGGCTTGCAGCTTTCTGCTTTTGGGCTGCAGATTGGAAAACAGTCCAGTACCCCTGCCAGATGTGTTGGCATCTGAGGGAGTCCCACTTCCCATGCTACGGCTGGAAAGAGGGATCATCACAGGGCAGTTGCACAGCTCTCTCCAGTAATGTCTGTGCCAAAAAACTCCACTGTTGCCTAGATGTGGGACATTTCTATGCAGCTGGAAGAGGCTGGATTGACAACAAAGGTGTTGCTTGGTACCTGTAAGGTCTCTCAGCTCTTCCATTTCTATTAGGGCACCCCAAACTCCGCTCACAGGTTTGAACCTATGGAGTCTGCTTTGCCTCTACTGAGAAGGAGCATCAGACCTGGCACAGCCACAGGCAAGCACAGGTGGGTTCTGCTGATGCTTCTGTGACAATGGCACAACAACCGGCTTGCATGCTAGAGGATGGGATCTGCCCATCAAAATCAGCACATAAAGTGGGAGCCAGGGCAAATGAAAAGATAGTGATCTAAGCTTGTGCTGCCTAGTGTTTCCCAAGTGGACATTGCCATAGTGGGGTACAGTTTCCAAAGAAACACATCATTTGGGTTTTTGAGGGAGGGGTTTTGTTTTGTTTTTTAAATATTTGCAACTTTTCTAGTCCTTTGGCAAGCCTAGTTAGATGCTTGTCACCTGAAAGCAAGCAGCCTTCATTCCAGGAATTTCCACCAGCAACCTACCCACTGGACTTAGACTTACTGTATTTCAACTATAGCCAGCAGTCTGCTTGGGAGTTGTGGGGTTTTTTCTATATGTACCATTAACAGAAAGTTAAGACTGCATCAGCCATGTCACATGCTGTTAGCAAGGGAACACAATCCCAGCACTAACACCATTGCCAACAAACCACAATGGGCACCACTCCCCACTGGGGCACTGAGTTTTGGACACTGCATTTTGCACAATGCAAATTCCAAAGTCCAAGGCTGGAGGTTCCCCAGGATGCCCTGCTGCAAGGTCCAGTGCTGCATTTGTGAGAGATGGCTCTGCCTTCTTTCATGCCTCAGCTTGGCACTTTCTCCCCTCTTCTCAGCAAAGTACCATTTTCACAGGGTGTGATGTTGCAGCGCTGCCAGTTTGCTGGCCGTGGCCTCCAAGAGCAGTGATGATCCAGCACAGGCTTGTTGGTGCGGATGTGCACACAGTCCACACGCCGGGACTGGAAACCATAGTTTCCGCATGTAGCCGTGCAGACAGTCCACAGGCTGACCCTCCAGTGCACACCGCAGATGTCAGTCCGGCAGTTCTGGGTACTCAATGGCCTGCAGACAGGAGGGAGGAAGTGAGACATGACCCATCACCATGCTGCCCAGAGGGAGCAAGCACGTGCCACTCTGAGTGTCATGTAAACTCTGGGGACAGCAAGCCTTGCAAATCCCAAATGTAATTAGCTCAGAGCACCATATGGGTCAGGTCTTCAACAGGTGCAAGGGAAGGTAACTGAAAGTGCACTGAACGGCAGTTTGCAACTGCGTTCAAGGACCAGACCTGCATAGCGCACACACTAGTATACCACTACTGGAGCTAAACGACCATTTGAAATCTGAGGATTTGGCCAAAATGCCCTCTCCATGAAGTGTCAAACTAGAGGTCCACTGAAAAGATGCAACGAGTGAAGTGGTGACCAGTAAGATCCAGCAGGGCTTTGTAACTTTTTTATGGCTTTACAGCCAGTGGGAACAAAACCAATTCTCTAAAACTCTCATTTTCCTTACAACATACTCTTGCAGAAGATACAGAGGCACACTTGATTCCCATCTACCACCTATCTGTCCCACAGATAATGAAAAATTGTGAGTGCGAGCCAATGATACTAATTTTCAGTCATGATCATATGTAAATCTCATGTAAATTGAATATATCTTTACAATGCTGACTGTGGAATTTGTCTGCAGGAAAATAAAAGCTATGGAATCCCTTTTACTCCCCAGTCAGATCTTGTGTTTAAATAAGAGACAAGAAGACTGACAGCTTAAGAAGAGATAGCACAGCCTTTCAGGCAGAATTCAGCGTGCCTAGAAGACTTTCCTGTTGTTGGTCAACTAGTATTTCTTTCTGAGGCTCATAGCAACAAATAGTGAAGCCTGGGTTTATGCCTGGTGAGATTTGTACCACGTAACTGCAGGGGTTGCAGCATGAACTCTTTGCTACATAGGGGAAACCCAAATGTTGTCAGTTAAGTCAGTAGTCCATTCAACCTCTCTGAAAAGGGTAGTGGTTTCAGACATAACAGATTCTTGCCATACCTTGGTAAAGTACTGCATTGATCAGATGATACAGAAGTTCCATCTTTGGTCTGGCAAAGTATCTGTCTGTGCTGTACAGCCAGTCGTGGTCCAATGCAAGGCCCATTACACTGTGAACGCAGAAAAATCACTTAAGGGACATAAAACACAGGACATGTTCCCCTTGTGTAA
The DNA here is from genome assembly GCA_033124195.1 of Coracias cyanogaster. Classification (NCBI taxonomy): domain Eukaryota; kingdom Metazoa; phylum Chordata; class Aves; order Coraciiformes; family Coraciidae; genus Coracias; species Coracias cyanogaster. The sequence goes on along the minus strand of JAVSBS010022761.1, from coordinate 9,688 downwards.
GACTGCTGGTGAAATAAAGTGCATACTGCCATGCAGTGGTTGTTGAGCTTTTGAGCACTTCTTGCAGCTCTACAGGCTTTGAAAGCTAAGCATGCCATCATCTTCTGCTCTACCTCACTCTGCTCCAGCAGCACTAAAACTGCATTTCTATATCTGCTCTGTAGATTCATCATATCTCTTCTTCAATAATTCAATCTTAAATATATCTGTTAGGGCAAATAAAATGCTCTCATGTCATCAGCCAAGAGGGAGTTTTGGGAGAATTTTCCAAAATACACAGGCACAAGTTAAATGAAGTTGTTTTCAAGTAGCAAACAACAAGTTCTAGTAGCTGAAGACACTTTCTACTACCAACATCGTAAAAAAACCTGATGCAGTACAACATCAAGATTGCAACTCTGGGCAAATATTTGCTTAGCCTTTTCTTGGATGGTAAGTAGCCTTGCTGTTTCAATGAGATGCGTGACTACCTTGCTTTTGTCAAACTGCTTTTCCCTTTTTCCTTTGAAAACGTTAATTTCATCAAAAGTGATGTTAAAGTATTATTGGTATTTGGCTTTAACTTCTAGCACAATTGGCTTCTGTGGTTTTCACACTGGAATGCCATACCCCCATGTGAATCACTACTCTGGAAATCTTTGGGCTAAAATCTGTGAGTCTCTACCCCTAAGTCTGGACTGTAGTGGACTCATCAATCTTCACACGTGGCACAGTCAAACCGGAGTGGAGAGAAAAGGGAGGAAGGCACATAGTAATGACTGGTCTCAGCTTGTAATTGACTACATATGGACAAGTACCTTTTCAGGAAATCTCATAGCTCAGAGAGACAAAGGAAAAACTCTTCTCTGGATTTCCACAATAAAGTGATTTAACTTTAAATACTCGAAACACTTGGTATTTGTGGAGTGAAGCTTTTTAACATCTGATCATTGTATGAAGCTGCCAGGACAGAATTTGAAGATGTGCAAACCAGCATGAAGTAGTCTGAAGATGCTTTTAGCCCTCCATCATGAAGCAAAACAAGAAAGCTCCCAGTTCTTGGCAACATTAGCAACTTTGTAATACTGGTTATTGTACAAGCCCCCTCCCCTAAACCTTTCCCAATCATCAGTCCTGACTCCTATCAGCCAAAACTGAAACACAGTCATTGAGTGTGAAGGGGAATTATGACCTGGAGAAGGCTATTTCACAGATGTGTCACCTGTCACTATAAAGAGAAACTGCAGAGCTTTCCACTGGGGCGATACAGGAGTTTGTAGTGGAAGTCCTGTTCACAATCACCATATCTATGGATTGTGGGAAGCTACAGAAATCCAAGCATGCAGTGCATCAAATATAGATTTGAAAGAGCTAAGCCAACTAGTTACCTCCTCAAAAGCCTGCAGACCATAACCTAAAGATACAGGGTAAAAATCACTCCTTTCATTTTCTTGCACTTTTTTCTAGCTCACACTATAAGGCTATCCTTGGACTGACAGCTTGTTCCTTACCTGGCCCCAGGAGGAGGCCACCCACTCAACACAGGGCTGCCTGTTACAGTGCTGTGTGTCCACAGGACGCTTGGACACCTGGACACAAGCCTCATTTGACACTGGGACAGAGCTGCCTTTTGCTGTCAGACGCTGACATGTCACTCGCCGCATCTGGATGCCTCCACCACAGCTCTGTGTGCAAGGAGACCATGACGTTACCATCCATCTGTGAGAGAAAGGCAAACAGGTAAGGGAGCAGATACGTGCTGCCACCTGCAAGATCACTGGTGCGCACTGGACCAAAGAAAGGCGACAGTGGTTTTGTTCATTTAGGGTATGATAACTGAAAACTGCTTTGAGGATGAAAGCTGAGAAAAGAGCATATTTTTATTATATTATCTTTCTCAAGGCTCTTTGGGCCCATATTTAATTTTCTAGCCCTTTATGGCCATTTTTAAAGGTTTAGTAAATATTTCTAGCCCAGGCAAGGGTTGGGTCTTACACCACTGTTCCATGGAGACCTTGGTCACAGGCTATAGTCATAACACTAGCAATGGCCAGCCCATTTACACCCCTTAGTAGGGAAAATTATCTCAGTAAAATTGCTGGTGTAGCTTACAGGCCACTTTGAACTTGCTGCTGACAGTATAGCCAAAAGCATGCTGGGTGCTGCTGGTGTCTGCTTGCTCTGTTATGCTCCTGACAGCTGGGATAATCCAGAAAAGCCTGAAGGTTGATCAGGGATGAGGCTGGTGCATAGTAAGGCCAGGGACAAAGGACATCTTTCTTCTTTTCTCTTGAGTTCAGACCATTCATTTGCCAGCTGAGGCTCTGAACCCCTCTGTGCTGGGGTTTAGAAAATACAGTCTAACTAGTAAAAAGTCTGTAACAACAGAAAATAATAGTCTAGGTTCAAACTGTAACCCAGGTGGACAACACATTTTGTCTCTTTAGGGACCATTAGGTGAAACAGTCATACAGTAGTGTTTGGGAAGGATGTATGTAGGAATAGGAAGGATGCAACTAATTACTAGTTTCCTGAAGAATTTTATGGCCAAGTCATCAGTTTGCTTCATTAAGTTTCAGGATACTCAGCCAGATTTGTGTGTTACTGGGAGTAAAATAGTGCCTATCACATCTCTCATCAGCAGTGCTTAACTTTACAAAATAGGCAATAGGTGTTCTCCAGTCCCATGGAGAGGCATCCATTGCTATTCCTCAAGCTTCTGCAGGTGATTAACTTCCATGGTGACAGAAACAAGTATATAAACAAACACACTTACAACATGGAAAGCAAAAACACTGGCTTTTCTCAGCATTTCAATCAACTTTTATTTTCAAGCTTACATCTTGGCAGTTTCTCAGGAGCTGAGGGAGGATTGTGGGTCATGTTACAGTTCAGAAAAGGTATAAAAAGACACAAATTATTCCCATGGAACTGGGAATCACCAAGGAAAACTGTTGCTAATAAGCATGTTTCAAATTTTCATCAAATCTCTTTTGATTTCCTTCTTATGACTCACCTGGCAACTCAGAAAACACTTGCCTGCAAAGAGGGGTAGGAATATATTTTGAAAGGTAATTATGCAGAACCTTGCCATATACCCACACGGGTGGTAATCAGTTACTTATTTCTCATCAGGTTGCTTAGCACCTCTCTTCGCCTCAGCTTAAACTCTCTTTTTTAATACAAGTCTCAAATCACAGTTGAATGAGAGAAGTTGTACTAAATTTCTCTTGAGATCTTGACCACTTTTAGGTGCTTGTATACTGAAACACACCATGTCCACAATGGAAATAAGGGAGAGGATGGAGTAAAAACTCAGAATAATATGGAAAAGCACGTTTGCACATCTCATCTAAGGTGCCACTGAATTGTAGAAGGAGAACACTTAACATAGAGGGAGTATAACACTACACTGACTCTCTGGTTAGGCACTCAGGACGTATTCTTTGCACCAAAGTTTGTCAAAGAAGAAAAGTTTTTTACGTGGGGAGGAAGCAGCAGAGGAAGACCTAATTGTAGTCAGAAGTTTTTCAAGCTCTCCTGGCTCTGTTGTGTTTAGCAGAAACTGAAAACCAGGGGATTACAGGGGCAGAGAGCTACAATCCCAAGGAAACCACAAACTAGCAGTCTCCAAAAGGAGGCAGATCTCAGTCTGACCCCACTTCACACTCACTAAATCTTTTTACAAAAGATATTTCCACTCTGTTAAGGGGATTCTTTGCAGCTGCAGTTACAGTCTTGCCCATACTGATGTCCAGGCAACGCAGGAACTCAGAATAAAACCCCCAAATAGCTGCTAAACTTAGCTTCTTGTCTGTTATGTTGCTGAGATAAACTGGTATGAAGCCATGTGGAACACAAAAAAGATATGACTCAACAGTTCTTGAGTAACAAAACCCCCATATGTACAGAATTCAGAACAGGCACGATACTTGCATCCAGCATAGGGTGAGGCTGAAATCACCAAAGACAACTCTAGCTGTTAATTTTGATAATAAAGAGTAGGCAATAGCCTCTCTATTATTTTCCAACCTTATTACTGAAGGATTAAACTCTCTTTCTACAAAT
>JAVSBS010022758.1:39239-51077 GCA_033124195.1 Coracias cyanogaster | reverse complement strand
TCGCTCCGCCCGGCACTGCCGCCGGCACGGCCGTCAGCTGCCGGCGATGCTCGCCCCCAAACCCGCCAACCGGCGGGCGCTGCCTCCCGCGGCCTCCCCGACCCCGCAGCACCAGCCGCCGGTACCTGCGCCCGCCCGGGCCGCCTCCCCTCCGCCTATGGACCGGGCTCCTCAATGGCAATTGAACAAAACACAGCCGGCTCCGCCCCCTCGCGGCACTCGCCCGCTCCCATTGGCTGAGCCGCCCGCCAGCCGAACTTTGACCCGCTCTGCCATAGGGCGGCGGCGCGGGATGGCCCCGCCCACAAGGGGCGGGGGGCGGGCCCGCGGCCGGCAGGGACGCGCGGCTGGAGCGGTGGGTGGGGCGGGGAGGAAGGGCCCGGACTACGGCTCCCAGGGGGCATCGCGGCGGCGCGGGGCTCGGCTCTCATTGGCTGGGCCAGGGAGCGCGCGGAGGGCGCGAGTCGGGGGCGAGGGGGGCGAGCGAGCGGCGCTTGCCGCCCCTGAGGGGCGATGACGTAATCGCGTCCCCGGATGGAGCCGCAAGACGGGAGCGGGCGCGCGAGTGGCGCAGCGAGCGGGGCCCGGCCCGGCCCGGCCGCTCCGCGCATGCGCAGGAGGGGCCGCCTCAGCTGGGCGGGAATAGGTGCTGGTGGTCGGTGTGGTTCTACTTCCCCTCCTTCTCCTCCTCCTCAGGGCGCTAGGGCCTGGGCGAGTGAGGAGGGCATGGGGGCTGCCATAGCCCAGAGCAAGTCCCAAGCATGCCAGTCGAAGCTGCGCTGCTGGGTTTGGGCCTTGTCAGTCTAGGTGACCTCCAGCAAGGCCTGGCCTGGCCCAGCCAGCTGCACGCAGCCTGGCAACACTGGCAGAGCCTCTCCGCAGAAAGACTGAGGTGTGAGCACCCATGCCTGTGGCAGTCCCAGAAGGAGCAGGAATGGCAGCTTGCCTTGCCCAGAAGCCATCACCGTGGCTTGCCCCAACCAGCTTTCACTGCTTATGTTACTTTGCCCATGGCTGGTTCTTTCCAGCCTCCTCTGCTGACATGCTGCTCTGTGCTGTGTAACGGTGTGGTTACACTGCCCTCTGCTTGCCTGCTCCGTGCTTCCCTCAGCTGGCAGATGGGAGTGCCTCAGCTTATCTCCCACAGGGGTCCCTGCATGGACCCAAACTAGTGCCATCTTCTCTTGTCTTTCAAAATGGAGGCCAGAAAAAAACCTCAACATCTGCTTCTTACTCTGCAAGCAATGTTCCTATGGGAGTTTTTCAAAAGCAGTTATGAGTCAGCGTACTGAGGAAGTGGGATGTGTTTGGACAACAATTACATTGTACACTTGTCAGGGCAGAGACTGCTTTATGTGGATGCATAATGCTTAACATCATGAGAACCCAAACCCTGATTTACTGTTGCCTACAGGCCTAACATTACTGAACTACAGATACTTTTTATTAAATGTAACTATTAGCAAGCTCTTCTCAGCCCTTTAACAAGCATCTGTTTCAGCCTTCTGCAACCTGTTCTGCAGTGTTTGCACATGGAGTTGTATTTCACTCCCGCACCTTTCTTTTGACCTAAAAGTTTTTCAGCTGACTTTACCTTACTATCCTGTAAGATTTTGCTGAGTTACAAGACAATGCTGCAATATATGCCTAAATCAACATTGCAATGTGGAGGCCAAACCAAAACTGTGGTCCTTGGAAATGTTTACTTTGGCTTGATTACTTTCTAGGCTTTCAGATTTTAACCTTAAGAGGCTGATAAATTAACACCAATTTTACTTCAAACATCAATACCAGGTTTTGCTCCTTGGTCTTCATTACTGTCCACTCATCTTTTGCACTGTGAACAACCTTACAGTACTCCACCTCTTGGAAAAGTTTGCATGTTTCTTTTATTTTAATAAACCTTAGGCTGAAATTCTTTCAGATAGTTTTCCAAGACACCTTTCCCAAATTATACAATGAATATTTAAATGAGTGTACTAGTTCTCTGTAAGATCAACACCTACCTCTCTTTAAAAAGATCTTGCAAGTGATTAAAGGTACACAGAGAAAAGTACATGGCTTTCTCCCATAGCGCAGTCCTGGCTCTTGAAATAGTTTCTGGTGGTGCTCATTTTGCTCCTGGCTTTCTTGTGAATTCTAGTGCATGGGAAATTGTAGTTCATCTGCTTTCATGATCCTACCCATATCTTTGGCAGGGATTTGGCTCCATCCCGTACTCAGTTTTGTACACAGAGTTCCCCGCTGAAAATAAGTTATCCCTGAAGCGTTTCATTGCTAAATGCTTATCCGAAGTTAGAATTAACTATTTAGTTTTTTAAAAAATGAAGTCAATATAATTTTATCTTTCACAACCGTTATGTCTAAGTATGTATTCCACTGGAGTTTAGCAGCTCAGGTGTGAGATTTTTATATAAACCTGGTTTTCCCTCACCCACAACCATTTTCATAGTTTTGAAGCACTAATGTTTCTCTCAGTTAAGCCACAATAGTTTCCTCCAGCCTCCCGCACTAATTCTGCTCTAAGTAAAGGTAAAACCAGGGAGAATATTGTTTCTGAAACTGAATGGTTTCTTGATTGCCACTGTTTAATTAAAGCCATGGCTAAGGCCATGCAGGAGGCATGTGAAAGGAGCTACAGCTGCACTCCCCCCGCAGTCAGTCCTACTGCTCTCAGCTTCCCCAGGTGGGAGATTTCCAAGCTAGGGTAAAAACTTCTCAGTAATTAAATTATCTTATGGATTAGATGACTCTTAAATCTCCTTTCTTTTCTTCTTTAATGCTCCCCTGTATTTTCTCCCCTGATTTCTTTTATCACTTCCCATCCTTTTCTCCAACTTTATCAGCTCTTTTTCCATTGTGTCATTGCAAAACTTTTTTTTTTTCCCCATTGTGGCTGATACTCTCTTCTTTTGTGGTGGAGCTGCTTTTACCTGTCCAAAAACAGGTGAGAAGCTGAGCCCTAAACTAGTGAATTTACAGAAGTGGTACCTCCTATGATCAGTGGTTGCATCCCAAAACTTATCACATGGGCAAATCGCCTACAACAGTCAACAAAAACTGCAGGGCTGGGGTGGGAGGCAGCAGTGAGCAATTGTATATGAGACAGGGCAGGTGGTAGCTTTAATCAATGTCATTCCATATTCAACAATAGTTTATTTTATTTTTTACCCAAGACTAAATCTCTGGCAGGGATCCAGTTTATAACTCAGATCGTGGTAAACACAGACTGAAATTTCCCTTATGACAAGGTTCGATGGTAATTGTCTAGCACTTTAAATATCTAATTACAAACATGCTACCACATGTTGAAGTGGTCCGTGTCTGTTCACTCAACTGTGTGTCTCCAGGAAGGGCCATCTGTTTCCAACAAAACAGTGAGACTCGAATGTAGACAGGTTGCTAAAAAAAAAAAAAAAATTAAAAAAGGATAAATAAACATCCAAAGAGAGACAAAGCTGTCTACAATAAAGCTCAGGCCGAAGTAGGTGCAATCAGAATGAACCTCAGGAGAAAGTTTTCACCTAGGGGAAGTATTATTGCTCTAAGATACCCTTCTGGGTATTATTTTATGCACCTAAACTACTGGAGGAAGCTTGTAGAAGTCTTCGCTCCATAGACGGATGATACGTTCAGTTTGGTCTATGTTGACACCTATTTTCCACAAAGGAATATCAGTTCCTCTGATATCCCATCTCAACATGTAAGTTCTAGATCCAGTTATTCAAGAAGGGGAATGTTTTCCCCTCCTTAATCAGAACATGGTAGATAAGCATGAGTGACACTCTGGCTTCACCTCTCATGCAAAACCAACAGATAGACCTGAACGCTACGTGTGTGTCACTACTAAGCTGCTGCCAATGTAGGCAAATTACCCGCCAAGATCAAGAAGGGAAACAGAGGAGACTATGCAACTCTGGGTTTTTTTTGTTATTATTTTCATACTGTTTTGTAGATAAGGAGCTCAGCAGATATTTGATGTAAAGAAATAAAGTGCAAAAATAGTTCAGGCACTCTGTAACATGTGCAGCTGCTTATAAGGCTCAGAAGATCATTTCCAACGTATTTCAAATTGGTTGAAAGGTATTTTGCTGTGTACACTGATCAGCTTTTACTTAGCTCAGTAGTTCTGCGCCAGAAATTAGTGTATTTGCTACGTTCTGTGGTCCTCTTACAATGAGTTACAGAAGGAATACAAGTAAGCGAGTGGGATATTGATAGCAAGCCTCAGGTAAATTTACCCCAGATCATGGTGTTTCTCTTCTAGCAGCAGTCACTGTTAGTCATTCTTCTGTTTCCTCATAAAATATATGTAATGGAAAAGGGGCCTGTGTTTTAAAAGAGAAATTTATGAAAGCCTGTCAGAAAGATCCCAGATCCAATAAAAATCCTTCACTGATCCTATTCCCCTCAGGGTCACTTCGCACTTGCCCTCAGCCGCAACATGGATTCCATCTCCTGGCCCAGGGAGTCCCCACGCAAGAGGCTGAAGAAAAAAATGGGAATAACTTTGGAGTTTGATATAGAGCAGGTACAGGAGACACTGCTTAGGTATTGAGAGGTCCTGTGGTATCCTGTGTGTTTTGAGGGGATGTTTGAGCATGGCTGAGCCTCATCAAAGATGGTTTTCACACTTCTCTGTTTAGCAGTTTCGCAGCTGAGCATAAAGGTTCTGAGCACAAGAGGAAGTTCTGCCACTAATTATATGTATCGGTTGGTGGGTTTAATGTAAACCTTGCTCAGATTGCTCCAACAGATGAGTTTTCTGTATAATGTGCTTTTTCTTATTTATGGTCAAGGGCTCACTAGAAATGAGATAAAGTAATAAGAATGCTAAATAAATAAGCTGGAATTGAGAAGCAAAGCAGTGTTCAGCATCAAAACCTGAAACAAGCAGAGGGCTGACATCCTGGGATATTAGAGTCAGGGGTCTCTCGTATACCACTACAAGTTGGCTAGACATTATGTTCTTTGTGAACTCTTAAAAGGGTTTTGAAAATGTTGAGTTAATCATGACCAGATCAGGTTTTATTGGATTTCATGGGAGGGTGACTCCATCCCGTGCCCCCTGTACACAGCTGACTTTTCCTGCACCCAGCCTTTCACCTCCATTACCTGCTCTTCTAGCTACACAGTTGCCGCCTTCTATCTTAAATTGAGCCATCTGGCCAGGATATACTTCATTTTTCAGGGTATGAATTAGCCACAGGATTCCAAAAAGGGCAAACCAAGCTCCAAGTCCTGAGCCAATACAGCATTGTTCTGCATTTCACTGCAGTCCCCTAGGAACAGCCCCGCTCATGAGAACTCTAAATTTCTAAGAGTTCAGCCAAAGCATCTTCTGCCGACTCAAGTTTCTAGTCCTTCCTACATGCGTTTCCAAGTGCCTTGTTCTTTTTGCAATATAAAGCACTTCCTTCCTACACCTCCTCTACACTTGCCTGCTTTACCAAGTGACTTTTTCACCTCCTAAGCAAGCCTTTTATCAACCCAGAACTTTTCCCAGCTTGTCTCTCCTTGAAAAAAGCCAGGGACAGTGAAGGCCCATCAGTTTCCTGCATCCTGGTGCAGCCAGGAGGGCTGCTTGAGTTCTCAGGTTCACATTTTTTCTGCTGGGACAGGGCTTATAGAGCTCTTGCAGACTCCTCTGGTGATTTCCAATACAGGGTTAGGGAAGGCAGATCACTGACAAATCAATTTGATTAATAAGCACTGTTACTTAAAGCATGCTCTGCACAACATAACACACTTGTTATGTTTCACCATCACAGAATTTTTCTGGTTGGAAGAGGCTTTTAAGGGCATCAAGTCCAACCATTAACCCAGCACTGCCAGCTCACCACTAAACCATGTCCCTCAGCAACACATCTACATGTCTTGTAAATACCTCTAGGGATGACAACTCTACCACTTTCTTGGCCAGCCTATTCTGGGCTTGGCAACTCTTTTGGTGAAGAAGTTTCTCCTAATATCCTATCTAAACTTCCCCTGGTACAACTTGAGGCTGTTTCCTCTTGTCCTCCCCAACCTCCTTTCAGGTAGTTGTGGAGAGTGATAAGGTCTCCTGTGAGCCTCCTTTTTTCCAGGCTAAACAACCCTAGTTCCCTCAGTCACTCCTCATAAGATTTATGCTCTAGACCCTTCACCAGCTTCATTGCCCTTCATTGGACAGGCTCCAGAATCTCAATGTTCTTCTTGTGGTAAGGTGCCCAAAACTGAACCCACTACTCAAGGTGTGGCCTCACCAGTACCGAGTACAGGCAGATGATCACTTCCCTACTGATCCTTAATATAGAATTTCTGTATGAGCCATTTCCTCTTCTTCTCATTTTTTGTGAGTTGGGGGTATTTTTTTGTTTTGTTTTTGGTTGGTTTTGTTTCAATTTGTTTTGTTTTTTGTTTTAAGGCAATAGTTGTTAGCACTGTTCTGGTACTTTTCTGTTATTACTTATCCAGAAATCTAAGTGAGCAAGAAACAAAGTAATTTTCCTGTGGAAACACATTGGATAAGTACTTTCTTAGTGTAAGAATCATTTATACCTGCATAAGTATTATTTTCCTTTATTCTACCGGAAAATCTGCTGAGAAGTGGTAGAAGATGTGCAGTGGGCAGGGCGTTGTGTCAGGCCTTAAATAGCTTTTACCAGTTTCCAGGAAACAAAGATCTTTCAAACATGAAACTTTACTGGAAAACAAAGTGGTTGCAAACCAGTAATATCTGTATTTCACTTCATCTCATTCCTAAATTGATGATGGTTAGATAAAGAAGGAACTATTTTAATCATCAAATCAAAACAAGGATTTAAGGATTTATTTCTATTTGCATTTCAGCTGAGCAGGGTGATATATACCCAAGATTTTAAACACTAATTCCTCCCATAGACTTGTGCATACTAATCATCAGGTGTATTCAAGTATTGAAGGGTTTTCTTTCACATCTTATATTTCTAGATAATTTCCCCTGCAGAAGGCAATTCAAACTCCATGTTTCTACTCACGCTCACAGACCTGCCTCCTCTGCTCAAACTAAAATTGCAGCCTGTGTCTCAGAAATCCTGTCCCAGGTACGTAACCGGCAGATCAAGCCCAATGTGACTTAAATAGAACTTTTAATTTCTGTCACTTTTCTCTGCAGCGAATACAATCTCATCTCCACTCAAAATCCATTCAAACTGCTGCTGCAATGATTGTCTAGCCATGTCCTTTAGCTACACTAACCTTCTTCTGACTCCACTGGCTTTATTTTTGTCGTATCAAGCACACACTCCCTGTCCTTCCATTCAAAGCCGTTCATAGCCTATTCCACCTCTATCTACATTTCACTAAAGCAAAAGCAGCTTTTGCTTCTTGAGTACCTCTGGATGCTATGAACTGCCCCATAAGATCACTAAGTGTGACCTCGACTTACCTCAAGCCTCTCCATTTAGCAAAAATACTCCTATATTACACCCAAAGGTTTCAATTAAGCTGAGGCATTTTAATTCTCAGGAGCCTAACCTGTGTTCCACAAGCAGAAAACAAGAGTGATCATCGTTGCCTGAGGCTTTTATGATGGCCCAAATGATTCAGGAGGTCAGCCAGGCCATTGGCTGTAGAGGAAGGGGATAAAAAAAGACAAATGAACCTTCATGTCCCTGCTCTCCTGACTGGGAGGGAAATGTCTTCCTGACCCGCAGTCAACCCTGCGCAAGGGAGCAAGAGACATCCATCAGTCCTGTGGAAAGAGAGGTTTCCTCATCACTTCAAAGCGCCCACGTAAAACTGTTCTATGTTTTGAGCTATGACACATCTAGGATGCCTCTGAAGGAGGGAGGAGATAATATTGGAGCTAATAAATTTAAAATACCCATTTTAATGAAACCTGGTGTCTTTTGGATGTGTTTCAGGGCTGACTAAGGTGCAAGTCCCGACTGAATCTTTCTGCAGTTGGGGTAGGTGAAAGCCTCACAAGTTTGTGGTTTTTTTCTGTATTCTCTGTTGTGTAAGCCTGCAGGAGCTGATTAAGTGGCTCTGTCTTCAGTGGGAACACTTGTAGGGTGTCTTCATTTGGCTAATTCTATAAATTGTGTGCACCCTCCAAAAGGCCTCTAAACCTTTACCAAATTGAATTGAAGTTGTCCAACTGATTTTAGATGTATTACAGTATATGCAAGTATGCGTGGACAGGCACTGATGATTCGCTGGTGGCTATGTGTTGGGAAAAGGAAAGTGGGGGAGCAATAATTTCTCCCTCATCTCTGATACTATTGGCTAAAGACAGGAGATTTAATTATAGTCATTATTTTAATACTGATCCAGAATTGTTACCGATACGTCAAGGCTGTGCACAAAGAAAGAAGGGACTGAGCAGGAAGACTATGATACAGGTATGGGGTTCAGGAAGAACCAGTGAGACCCTGCAGCCCCAAACACAGCACCCATTGAGGCTCCATGGTTTCCTCCTGAAGCTAATGAAGCATCTCCTGGTTTAGTTTAAATCAATGGCAAGTGAAAGATTTACAATCACAATTTTAAAAATTTATTTGATTTCAAACTTCAGCATATCTAACACAGTGAGGGCCACCAGAATCCATAATAAAGATTAGCCATGGAACCTCTGTCTTCCTATTAACCTAACAATGGACACCTCTTGGCTTTCTCCTGTGCCAGTCTTCAGGCTTTGGAGAAACTCCCTCTAGAAATCTGCAAGGTTATATCATTATCCCTTCTCACATTCCCTCGCAAGCTCTGATTTTGCTCTGAGATCTACAGAAGCTTGACAAAGCGTGCCAGTGGTCTGCTGAAGGTGCTGCTAACCAGACTGACCACCACACACATACTGTTATTTCTGATGGCTTCCCACTTCTCTCTTCTTGCCTCATCCTTCTTTTGGCAAGTCTTCAGGCAAGTATTTCATACTTACTCTGTGCTGGTGCAGTGCCCAGGGTAACAGAGACCTGGACCATCACTAGAGTTCCTAGGTGCTTTGGGTTGATAAATAGTAATGATAATCCGCAAACAAGAAGTTTCTTTGAGCATTTGGGGCAGGGAAAGTTTTCTGTGAACCTAAAATGATAGCTCCCCGCGCTCCCCCCCACCTCAATCAGTTAAAATATTCCACATACAGATCAACAGATCCCAAATGCAAAGAGGCTGCTGTACAACAGCTAAAAAAATCCCCCCCCCCCCCCGCCCCAGCCCTGAGAGCTATCATCAAATATGTTTTTTGAGGAAGAAGTGCAGTCTTTGAGCATATGTTTCCTGTTTCAGTTCATTTTTAATGTTCCAAAGTGAGTGGGTACTTCATTTATAATGAGCATCTATAACTTTGTCACGAACACAGCTATTTTAATTTGTTAAAGTAGTGCATTTTTAAACTCACTATATATTTGTATGTGCTAAGGCCTTACATGAAAGGCTCTCCCCATGTTTTTCCTCATTACCAACCTTGTACAAATTAAAAGGACAATAGCCACTTTGAAAACAAATCTGACCACAGTTCAGTCTCTTCTCTTTGGAGTTTTAGTTTGAAGATAGCAGTGGCATTCCACTGGCTAAGCCACTTGAGTGAATTTCCTGATTTTGCTTGGTTGCTTAATTTCCTGTTGGGCTCACATTTTGCCTAATTCAAGACAAAAAGACCCCTATAAATGGGATGACTGATTGAAATTGCAGAGCTGGACATCGTAATTTGATTGCAGTTCAGCATATGCCTCTCTGAACAGAGGTAGGATTTCTGAGGCATGCATATAAGTAACTCTAAAAATGTCTTTAATTCAGCATTTTCTCCCCTGATTGAATTACCCATCTATGCATCTAAATCTGTTATCAAAGGTCTTCTCTTTGTGTTCAGGTTTTAATGTGTGCCCATGACAAGTTTCCCCCTGTTATGACATCACTCCTAAGTCTTTAAAACAGGACAAAATATAAAACAATAGGAAGTGCTATGGTCTGTTATTCATAAAAGCTTGCTGGCAGTACTTAGGAGTACATCTGAAGCAGATCTCCTTCTCTGTATCATTTTCTAGCAATAGGCTTTACCTTCAACTTTTAAATACTCAGGATTGTGAATGGGACTAAATAATGCTGCGGCAAAAGCCTATAAATAATGGATACATAACACATAAAGTTTAAGTCTCTAACCTGATCATATACATCTTTCCTGTATATATTGCTTACTATGCTGTACAAAATTACCGGGCTATAAAAGCTTAAAGTAAAACTGTTGGCTTTTTTCTGATGTTCTATAGTGAAGAATACTACCTGTGTGGGTTTATTTATCAGTTAGATCATCAGAAGACTTTAGGAATTAAAAAATGCACTTTGCTGCTTTATCTGGACACCGTCAGTCTGGGCACAGCCTGATCTTTTCCGGGCAGGATTTCCAGGGCAGGTCAGTTAGAAGATGGAGTCCTTCTACAGCATGAGCCGTGGTCTAGGAGCTGCCCAGCATATCACCTGTATGGGGCTGGAGAATTTAAGGATTCAAAATGTGCATAGATCGAAGCTCAACTAAAATCATGATGATACCCTCTTATAAGGTCAATTCCTGTAATATCCGTTATTCAAGTATCTTTTCCATCAAGGACTTGCTGGAGGAATGGGTTCCAAATTATTAATGTAGGTGAACAGAACATCTATATTTGTTAAACTGAAAAGTTAGCTTGGCTGTGGATGCTTGGGCCTGATAATTCTGAAAGGGCTGTTGTGAAACACATTTCCAGCAGCCTGATTTGCTTCAGACAGATCCTGCAGGAAATGAAAATGCTGTGTCTTCTTTCCTGAAAAATATTATTATTATTATTCTTAAGCATTACTCTCATATGTGTCTTTCTTTCAGATGGTCTGTTAGTGCTATGTTGTACATCTGGTTAATGGCCTAGAACATCATCACTGTTTACAGTTATTTCTAACAGGAACTGAGATCAAAGATCAAGTTAATGGAAGAAAGAACAATGAAAGATGAGGGCCAGTCCTCTGTTAGGAAGGACGATATTCTGCCCTTGCAGAGCTTGATCTGATAGTATTTTTCCATCTCTGACAACTATAAGCCTGTGTCTGGGCATCCTTACGGCCATGAACCAAGCATACTGGCTTTTTCATAGTTATGGAGTTGACGTAAAGGTTGCATCATCTTCTGGATTTTTGCAGATAGAAGAATATATGTTAAGACAGGGAAAGTAATTTTTCAGAAGAGCCAGGTACACATGGGTCCAACAGCCTCTTGAAACTTTACATTCTAGGTAGCTCTGACAGTGGGCTTCAGATTTCCGCCCATATAGCAGCAAATTTGAAAATATGTATGTAACAGAAACATGACCAAGATACTATGAGAGATTTGGGTGGTTCTATTTTTATGTTATTTTATTTTTAAGCTAGCCAGGAGCAGCCATGGTTTAAATTAAACCCATCACTTCCACATAATTGAAGAGTGATTTACAGAAGATGCAGATGCTTTTCATACCAAATGTTGTGCACGTACAAAATGAGAACCAACAATTACAATTAATTTCTGAGCCCATATTTCGTACCCAGGAAGCAGCAATGTGCCTCCTTATCACCACAGATGCATGGGCGAAGGAGTTTTGTAGGGGGTTTATGCATATTTTTCAATGCTGTCAGAACCTGGAAGTTGTGAAATGCTTCAAATTTCTTTTGCATGTGTTGGACCAGGCTGGCAAGAAGTCGCTCTGTCTGGCACGGTCTACAGGCTGGGACAGCAAGGGGTCGGGCAATGTTTGAGAGCTTTAACTAAGTTACAGCAGACAAAGGCAGCGACTCAACGGTTGCATTCCACCTGTTATCTCTGTGAGTCAGCAGCAGTACCTTCCCCTCCAGCTTCCCTGCAAGCCCTGGCAG
>JAVSBS010022758.1:7844-36163 GCA_033124195.1 Coracias cyanogaster | reverse complement strand
ACCCCAGCTATTCCTACTGCTCTGCTCATGCTCTGCTGGGCCCATCACGTCCTCTCACGTTCTCTTTCCCTTAGCTCTGGTCCTGTGTTTGCTCCTGGCACCAACCTTATTTGTAATCTCCATTAAAAAACTATTCATTCAGGTCTCTACGAGGATCCACAGCTAATCTTTGCATCATGCTTATGAGTTCCAGGTTGATGCCCAGGTTATATTTCTCAGAGGGCTTCTAACATGGACAGTTTGACGTTCTCCAGCACCACTGAGACAGGCAGTGCAAAGCCTTTGCACCACTCTCCTCCTTCTGGCACCTCAATGGGGTCTAATTTTTGTGCTGGCCTCCCACGCACTTAATAAAAGACGCACATTCAGGCAGGCTTTGTGCCCAGAATGCAATTAAGCATCCAACTGTCCGATCTGTGTGGCCAAATCCTCAGCATTCCCGGGGGTTCTCAGGTGCAGGTTCACACTGGTTCATCAGGTTTCCATAGCGGGGAGGAAATGTAATTTAGCTCTTTCAGTCTTAGTCATTGAAAATAAAAGGGGGGTAAGTGAAGCTTGTCTTTGGCTGTAGGAATGGCAAACAAACGAGGCAGGATTCTTTATCTTAAAGTGAAATTTGCAAGTGAACAAGGCATTATAATTGATGCAGATTTAAAGATACAAGGTGAGGCTATTCTGTGTTTAGGTTTAAATGACAAACCTTATCTCACTTTTCCCATCCCCTCCCTTTTTCTTCCCTTACGCAGCAGAATGCTTCACAATAATTTCTTCAGACCCAGTCCTCAGAACTGCTATTCCCCACAACTCCAGCAATTTTTGGAGCAGCTGGAGATATTTAGAAATCCTGAAACCCAGTCCCCCACCTCCCCCCCGACCTTTCTTTCAACACAAGCTGACCACAAAAATGTCATAACCTGAGATGAAAAGTTTTGCTACGTGCTCTGGGTCAGTCTGTGCCACTAAGAAAAATATTACATGAGATGAAAACGTCCCAAAGCCGCAACACAGAAAGTAACTGGTGCATCAGCTCACATAAACATGTGGAGGGACACACAGTCTGCCCGACTGATGTAAACATATATATACTGAAGGTAGATCAGGTGTGTTTAATTCCAGAGCTGAATCAAACTCAAGCTCTGGATGAAATTGTGCACCCTGTTAAACTGGCAATGCCTTTTACCATATAGCTCTGACCTATGCCCATAAAGTACCTTTCCAGGAAATGGCTGGCATGGCTTGGGGGATAGCAAACATTCCTAAAAGGCAGTATGGATAGTCCAGGACAGCTCTGGCTCCTTGCATGGTTCTCCAGCATTACCTCAGCAGGCTTTACATCCTCATGCTGCACAACAGGGCTCACCAAACATACACACTGTCACTTTAACACTATGAAAACACCATCTTGATGTGATACAGCACAGCCATTGCATTGTCTTCGACACTTTGAACCTCAAAATATAATGCTTTAGGCCTACAAGACCACCATATGGACCCAGAGAAGACCACAGCACCATATGCATACTATATGTAGCCAGGATCTGATGCTTTTCTTTGGGCCAGAAAACAACACCTGCTCCTGTTTTATTTAGCAACATAGATGTTACCAAGGAAAGGAACATTTCCACCTCCTAGGACTTCACCAGGGGGGTCTTGCAGTATGAACTCTGTTGCAAGTTTAACCCTGACACTGAAACACTGAAAAACACAGTGGAAGACTTGGTCTCTTCTGTTTGCTGAGACAGTGAGAACAGGGATGTTTGAAGACAACAGGGAATGACTGAGGCCAGAAAAATAGTCTAGGGTCAATGGAAAAGTAAATAAAAATTATTTTATGATGGTATTACTAAATGACAGAGAGCCATAAGTATACTAATGCGTTGCATGCTTACTATGTGAGGGAGGATCTCCATCTATCCAGAAATGGATCCATCTAGAGATGGATTGTAACCTTTATCTATCTCTAGGCACACCAGCCTCCTCTGCATGTAGCTGGGCATTGTATTGATTTTGCCCCTCAGCTGTAACAAAGTAAGGAAAGATAAAGTGTGTGGTTGAATAAAAAGTGCAAAACCACTCAGATTTCAATGCAAAGCAAGATACCTCAGGAGCTGTAGGTCCTCACATTTTGATGTGCATTTTCCAACTATTGCAGAGGACTTTGAAAATGAGGTATTATCTGACTGAAGGCAACACTGTCCACTGAAATATTTGACTGCAGAGGCAGATGGCCCTTTGATGAATTAGATAAGGTTTGAAAGGAGTGCACAAAGAGGGAAACCACTCACCAGAGAACCAATGGAAGCTAAGCACACTGTGGCATCCTGCACTCTAGGGTTGGAGGTTTTTTTCTTATAACTATAGATTGTTGAAAGTGTTGCAGAATTACTGAAATTGCTCTGGAATTGTTCTGTTGTATATAATAAAGGGTGACCTTGATAACCGAGTGGGTCAACTTTACTAGGTTACATACTCGAAGAGAAAGAAGAACCCAAGTCAGGTTGGGATAACAAGATTTAAGACAAGGTATTTAAGAACAGTTACTACTTTTGGTCAGTGCCTTCAGTGAAAAACAGTTCCTATTGCAAAAAGCAGGAGGAGGTGGGAGTGAAAGGCAGTCAAACAATGAGGAAGGAGTGTTTCAGTATTACACGGAAGTGTTCGTTAGCATTTATCTGCGGCCATCTCTGGATGCATCCTTAATATTGTGAGGTTCATGCAGGAAAAAAAGTATATTGCCCTCAGAAACTGACGTGCAGGAATTAGGATCAGAGAGGACCAGTAAGGATGTTAACAGGAGTTTCACCCCAGCAGGTCTGATAGTGACAGAGGGGCTGTTTGGAAGGCACCACATGCTGCTGAGCTACGATGGTGTGGTTGTCCTCTGCTGGAGGCAGGCACTGGCTGGACACCAGTGACAGGGTGAGCTCCTTGGTCTTTTCCTGGATATTTACAAATCACAATTCTCTTTCCAGTGAAGATGAAGTGTTTGGTAAAATGGGAACTGCCACCATTTTCCCATTTTTTAAAAGTCTGGCAGCCTCCTCAACGACACCCAGGAGCTGCACCCAGCACCACACTGTTTCTGCAGCTTGTAGTTTTCCAAATGACTGTCACCTTCCTCCTTGCCCCACTCTCCGTAGCTGTTGGAAGCCCATTCAGTCTCATTTTTCTACGCTCACATGTATCTCTGCTGCTCTGCCCTTTCATTTTACCCAGTAATATAATTATTGGATCTTTTATCCACTCCTCAACATCCCTAATACTGCCAAATAAACCAAATAATCCAAAAGCAGCATCCACATTGATGGACGTGCTGAAACACCAGGCCTGGGAGTCTGAAGTGTTATAGAACAGTTACCTCACATTAGAGTAGAGCAGGTATCTCACACAGTCATACATTGTTAAAGGAGTAGGAATCTAACTCGGTTTCCATCTTCTTGTGCCCTTTCCCAAGGCAGCCAGCTCTAAGTGTCAAACCAGCACTAAGCAGCTGGGCTTTTTGTCCAGTGCACTCTGCTTCCTCCCCAATTAGACTGAAGTCGTCATTGGAAGCAGGAGAAAATTGTAAGTACCAGCTTTGTGAGGTGATATATGATCTCTACTGCAAATAACGAGAGGTGAGGTATTTTGGTATTTTAAAGTTGCCATATTTTGGTATTTCGTATTTTAAAGTGGCCATTAGGACTTCAATCATCTGGGTGAACTTAACCTAGAGACTCACAGGCTGAAGCATTGAACCCTCACTCATTGTTCCTCTTAACCTCTTGTGTGTATGTTTATTCTGTGTATAACCCTGCTAGAAGCAAAAAAGTGAATACCAGACTGTAAAGATTTTAAGTAATTTGTAAGTAAAAACATACATTTTTAAACTCTGGCACACTTCTGTATAGCTGTTTGGTATTAATTGTCAATCTATGTGATTCATACTATAAAGGTACATTTGCTTTAGTGGTCAGGTCTCTTCTGAGGAAATCAGAAGGTTGTAGGTTTAATAAGGAGTTAGTTCTTAATTATATTTTTTTTATTTTATTAGTTATATATTAATTATGTTTTCAATGCTTGAAATGAGAGTGAGAGAGAACATGAGAAAAACTTTTTCTGGGTGTTTACTCTGAAGAACCGGAAGTCTGAAAACACACTTGGAACTAACAGTTGCACAAGTTCTGCCCAGTCTTTTTGCTGCTAAGACTATTGGTCCAAATTAAAGCAATGTTGATGTTTTCATTCCAGTTTGGAAATAAAGGCTGGATGAGGAATCACAATAGAGATCAAAACTAGCTACCTACTACATGCAGCAAGCAGTAGATTAGGTATTTTTCAGAGAAAAGAGGAAGCACCAGTAAGGAGCAGCCTGCTTACTTGTCTAGTTTAGAGCAATCTTAAGCCTTTGCACGTTGGTAATCTTCCCAGCCCAACTCCAGATGTTAAGTCTGGCTGGCTGGAGGGAGGAAGGGAAGATATGTAGAAGAACATGCATCAGATATACAAGATTAGAATTTATACAGTCTCAGGCATTCATAAAAGGTGGGAGTTTGCCAGCTCTTCCACATGTGGGATGGAGGTTTGAAAGTGGAAAACAGCCGCTGTTGTCCTGTGCTACCTCCCAGGCCACAGAGGTTATGCCACTGGCCTACCATGCCTAGGGGATCTTCAACAGGGAAACTCAGCTAGCTCAGCTAGACAGTGGACAATCTCATCATCTCATCACTGACTACCAGACTACAGCTGACCTGCGATAATGACAGCTGGGCTCCTGCTACACCCACATCCTTCACCTGGGGCAGAGAGCAAGTATTGTAGTTAGAAACTTTGGAAACAGCCTTGAAAACACAGTCAGCAGCAATGGGTGAGGCATCACTGTGGCTTACACTGGGGAGAGCACACAAGGCTTGCCCAAGAGATTGAAAAGAGAGCAGCTCATAAGGCTGGAGAAGGTAGGTGTGTGAGGTAGGATCTTCTGTCTGTGGACCCACCAGGGAGTTGGTTCAGTTGCTACAGACATTGCCATGCCTTGAGATGGATGTTGCCTTACAGACTGGAGAGCCGTGCTGAATTGGTCTCATGGATCATACCCTAATAGCTGCAAGCATTAGGTGCTTCAGAACAAGAGGAGAGAAACCAAGGAGTATTGGTGTAACACAACCACTGGAGATGTTTGTT
Source organism: Coracias cyanogaster (assembly GCA_033124195.1). Taxonomy (NCBI): domain Eukaryota; kingdom Metazoa; phylum Chordata; class Aves; order Coraciiformes; family Coraciidae; genus Coracias; species Coracias cyanogaster. The sequence goes on along the minus strand of JAVSBS010022758.1, from coordinate 31,003 downwards.
CATTTACAAACATGAGATTTATATCTCTCTTAAATTAAGGATATGAGCCACTGAGAGCAGCAAAATGAGACAGTATTAACCTCCCCAGAGTGTTCATAACCAGCCTTGCTTGTTTTCCTTTTTTTAAGAAGAGTTTCCATTGCAGTATTGGCTGGAACTCAAGAGACCTCTAAAAAAAACCCTACATCCTGATATTATTTAACAGGGCTATGGACAACTGATGCTTCATTTTCTGTTCCTTCAACTATCTTTAAAAGAAATGTTATCTGAAATGCTTCCCAGACGACCGGGTTAGTGAAAACAGATGTATTAGGAAGAGACATTATAAATGCACTGTTGCAATATGAACAGCAAGGAAACACTGGAAGTGTTCAAGGCCAGGTTGGATGCGGCTTTGAGCAACCTGGTCTAGTGGGAGGTGTCCCTGCCATGGCAGGGGACTTGGAACTAGCTAATCTTTAAGGTCTCTTCCAGCCCAAAGTATTCTGTGATTCTAGGAAAATAAACAGTGTTCCTGCCAGCCTGGCAGAGAAGAAAAAAACCCTTGGTCTGTGGACCAAGTTAAAATTATTTTTTATTTATATTGTGGTATTAAAAAGAAGCATCTCTATTAGTGAGATATTTACTGCCTAAAGCAGAAGGTCATTTTTGTCTTAAAGTACAAGGCTAAAGTGCAACAACAGAAGCAGTCTCTGCTGTGCCTCTAACCTCCTGTGTGACATTGGGCAAGTTGTTTCTCTTCTGTGCTTCAGCTTTCCCAGCTGTCACTGGGGCTGATGTTAACCACCTTCCTGGGGAAGCACCACTATGTAAAACCCAGGAATGACTGTCACATGCATCTTCTCTGTACAGTAACAGTTTCCTGAATCACTCCATATGACTGATGAGATTTTACATTTCCCCAAACATCTTCAAAAGGAACGCGAGTCTTTGTCCAGCTGCAGTCCCATATCCCAGCTCCTTCCACAGCCAGCTCAGGCTATTACTGTCTGCTACCCTGGGATGCCGAAATCTTGCACCACACACCACACTTTGATGTGGCATTGGCGCAAGCAGGATGCTCCCCTCCAGCAAAGCTCAGAGTCAAACCATGCAGTGAAATGTCCAGGCAGAGACAGGATGGATTCCATGGCTCTTATGCTGCCTCCTCTTCACTTTTCCCTTCCTGTAGCAATTATTGCTCATAAGCACAGATTAACCATTGCACAAGCAAACCCCCAGAACAAATGAATTCGGGCTGAGGGCCAACCTTAGTCAGTAGAGCTTTGCCACCAACTTTAAATGGGATTGGGATTTAGCCCTGCAGCCTTCCCCTGTATTTCCTCTTTTCACCCATTCATGTGCTACACATGTGTAGCTTGCTGGCAGCTCCCCTAGCTTTGGGATGAGGCACTCCCAGATACAAGCTCCGAAAGTTGCTCCCATAACCTCCTGGCGTTCTTCTCCACCCACTCCCTGGCCCTGTCTTTCTGTTAAGAATTGTTCCAGCCATGTTATGGTTTCTCTTAAAATGTAGGAGAATAAAGACAAAAATAGATCTCAATTCATTTATACAGGTTTCTATTGGGCTGTGAAGAATTTAAAAATCCTCTCACCTCATCTCTTGTTTATCTAGTGGCCTCAGGGCTCATCTACATGAAAGGGTTGCACTCATTCAACTAGATGTTAATTTAAACCAATTCATTAAACTAATACAAACCCCGGAGCAAGTGGAGGGATGGACGCTCCTGCACCATATTAAAACCAGACTCATATCGGTTAGCTTTAATCCGGTGAGAAACTAAACCAAAGTAAGGGGAGCCCATGGACAGGTTTACTCTGGTTTTACGGAACATATGGAAAAGAGCAATGCAAATCACGCCAGGGAGTTCTCACTCGGCAGAGCTCTGGTGCTCATTCACCTGCAGGGACCAAGTCATGACTTGAAATGAATGCCTTCCACTCCAGCCCAGCTCCCTCTGGTGCAAGACTTTCCTTTCTTGCAGAAGAGAAGCAATCTGTCTCCATCTTAATGCTTTAGAGAGGAATCTTTGAGGCATTTGGACAAACCTGCTTCAGCAGGCAGGTTCCAGCAGATGGAGATGCACTGCTGAAAGTGCTGCTGCTCCCCACTGCCTGCTTCTGCCAGGCGGCACAGCTTTCTGGAGAGTGGGCAGGAGGAACACATGTCCCAGGCTGCTCAGGTCCCAGCCCCGCACCTTCACACCAACTGCCAAGGACAGGACAGGAATGGAGGCAGCAGGTTTTGCAGACACACAACCCTTGCTGGCTATGCCATGACTTTCCACACAATGGGAGTGTCGCAGACAAGCAGGGACTAGAAGCTCCTTGTTCCACCCCAGCAAAGTTCACCAGAGCTGATCTGTCTGTGCCTTTGATCCTGGCCTCAAGCTCAGCCATTCACGAAGATTTGGAATGACTGAAAAAATGGACAGGAGCCTTCAAGATACACCCAGCACTGTAAGCTTCTCTCTTGCACTGGAGTATGTTGTGGAGGTCTCATACCTTTTTACCCAACCCCAGGAGCTCTCTTTCAGGTCTTACTCATGGCCAGCATCCCTTTGAGTGTTAATAACATCATAACAGTGTTTCCATACCATGGTAAGGGTAGCTAAGTAAGAGGCCAGGTAGAGCAGCTAACCTGAAAAAATGGTGATGTCAGTGGGAGCCAAAAAAAAAAAGAAAGAAGTGCAAGGAACACCACCCGAATGTCCCAAGCAAAGTCACTATTCAATGAAAACAATCCCAAAAAGGAAAGATGGGAGAGATGGGACCGGAACATTTCTGCTTCACAACTCTGCCTTCTTTTCTGTGATTGGAAAGGACTAAATCACCTGTTGTCAATATCTAATGAGAATTAAGGAGAACATGAAGGCAGACTCTTCTTACAGGTGCCTAGTGAGAGGACGGGAGGCAATAGATTCAAGCTGCTTCAGTGACGTTCCAATGGATATTAAGAAAAAAACTTAATGATGAGAGTGGTTAAACATGGGGCCAAAGAGATGGTGGTATCTCTATCCGTGGAGATCCTCAAAACTAAACTGGACAAGACCCTGAGCAACCTGATCTACTGTTGAACTACCTATCTTTTGAGAAAGGAAGAAGTTTGACCTAATGGTTGTCTTAAATTATGGGTTTTTTTCAAGGAAAATAAAGCAGAAATTTCCTATCTGAAGCCAGCTTCCTCCATGTTCAAAAAACCAGGGTTGTCACACACCTAGTAAATTCACCTGGCTATTACCCAGGTGTTCACTCTTCCTGAAGAGAGAAGGCAAAAAGAAAATTAAGAAACACAAAACATGGTTCCGGGTGTCTGCAAAATGGTGCCAAACACTGCAGTACAATTCCACAGAGTAACATAGAAGATTTTCCATCAGGAAGGTGCAAGTGGAAAAGTGAAAGCCTACAGTGAAGGCTCCTCGGCAGCCACCGACCTGCTGAGCAGGCCACACCAAGATGTCTTGGTTCCAGGGCCCCCATCTAGGCTAAGAAGTTGCTGAAATATTTGCTGATGTTGATAGCATCTGTTGGCTTTCCCCTGCGTTGGTAAGAACTGGGAGTCTGGGTGTAGGTGGATGCTGGCTGGTTCTGGCAGTTCAAAGCTATCTCAGTGAGATATGCTGTGAGCAGCCCTACACCACAGTGTGTAGACCTCTAGCAGCAACCACGACTCCTAACTTTCCATCATTGGGAGTGCTCAAGGCCGGAGGAGAAACAGAGTCGCTGTTAATATGGGGAAAACCCGTTAGGCCATGGAGGGGCTGCGTAAATACAACAAGATTCTCATTGTTTCAGGGCAAGAAGGGAAAAATGGAGGAACAGTTTTGCAAAAAGTATACAGATTTTACCGATATTTTAATATTTTGGGGTTTGTTTTGATTTATGTGTATATATATTCCACGGAAAACATTTGAAACTGTCATTTACATGATTTTTTCTCATCATACTGGAGAAATCCTGGTGTTTTCTGTAGATCCGTTTTTGTATTACTATGCCTTTTTTCATCTAAGGATCTAAAATTACCATGCCAAAGTTTTAATGGATTCAAAGACATGATTAAATAAATTTTCAGGAGCAAGGCCTGCCAAGGGCCATGAAACACAAAGGAATGAAATCTAACCCAGGAAGCCTTTAAGCCACAGATAGCTGGAAGCTAGAAGAGCATACCAGAGAAATCTCAGAATGTACTTCTGTCCTTACCTTCTTTTCTAGCATCCAACAGAGACAAGATACTGGCTACGTGCTATCTTCAGAGTCTTAACCAGCTTCTTCCATCTTTGGTCAGAGCAAAGTGTGATGGATCCTCCCTTGATTTCTCTCATTCATTCAACCTAGGGATAGACTCTTGCGGTTTGTCCATACTTCAGCACCTTCAACTTACACAAACTGAGGGTACAACCTCCCCCTTTCTCCCCACCCCTCCCTCACATGGACCCTTTACTGCATTGATTCAGATCCCTTTGAGATGCAAACTCTTTTTATTCCCCATGTGGTTTTCTGTCTGCTTAATGAATTGGTTCAAGGTGTGCCAGAACTGGCCCAAGGGAGAGGACAGGAAAGCCTAGCTGGAAGCAGAAGGAAGAAGAGCAAGATTTTCCCTCACCATGACAAGCTGTTAAATTTGCTTTTGCTATAACAGAACTTCTGCCTTTGGACACAGCTCCACCTGACCTGAAGATCTTTGGTGCATTGCCAGCGTACCCTTTCATCCCCGTGGTCCTTCTCCATTTTTGCTCTGGCTCTGGCTTTTTTTGTGACCTTCCCTGAGCTAAATCAACTGGCTGATCTGCCAGTTATTTGGCTTACAAAGGTGTCTGACAACTACAAGAGATGTTACAAAATAAGCAGCCGGACCATGTGGTTGGCTGGAAATAAAAAGATAGGGGGAAGTGTAGGAGAAAGCAAGGTCCTCTCTTAAAGTAGCCGTGAATTGTTAAACTGCCCATACGTAACTGCATCTCCATCTGTATTTTGAGCATTTTCCTCTGCACAAGGGTCAGGATCTTAGCACGCACCCCCAAATCACTAACCATTACAAAGCAGAACCAATCTTCATGCAAAATTGCATCAAATCTTCTAGGCTTGACAATTTCTCCCAAGAGCTGGAGAAGAGAGGCCACATGTAAGTCCTCCAGGCACAAGGCTGGTCTGAGTACCATTGAACACTTTCTCATTTGGTCAGGATGTGGGAAGCTGTCCTATAAAAGAGCTGGGATGCACCAGGGAGGATCTGCTAGATGAGTTGGTCTTGGTACAACTCCCACATGGTAAGGTGCTTACACTGCTTTTTAATGTTCCATGCCCATGGTGGACTGAAGAAGTAATTTGTTTAAAGTACCACAAGAAAGAAGAGCATCTTTAGAGAGTTTTCTTAATAGTAAAGATACTGAAGCCCCAGAAAAGCTTTCCTGGAAAGGTTTCAGAACCTCAGTGATGCATCTGGGGTTAGGAAGAGGTCTGGCAATGTGATGGGTGAAGCTGATCCTACCTTGGGCAAGGACATTGTCTTGGGGACTCTTCTAGTCTTAAATGATGTTGGGCATTACCTCGACCTTGTTTCAGCTGATAATTTGACTTGCCTGTTCCACCCGACTCCACAAAACACATTGTGGTTATCAATTATAGCCAGATCAGAAGGGTGAGTAAGGAGTGTAAGAATGCAAAAGCAACTAATAGATTTTAAATTTTGTTGGGTTGTAACTTACATAAACAATTTTCAAGTGACTGTGACCTGCAGCACAACAGAGTCCTTGGTGGTTGTGCAACGTGAACAGAAAATGAGTCTGCTCTGCTGCATTTCTTTGACAATGCAATATAACTGCAAAGGATGGAGCAGCAAGTTCAGAGACATCTCACAAAGCTTTCCAGAAGCCTTTTGATAATGGCTGTGAGACGCCTCAAAGACACCCTCATCTTGTCCCTAGCCATTCATGGACCATGCTAAAGACAATCAAAGTACAATTGTAAACGCAAGAATTCAAATCTGACCACCCAGATGGGCCAGCTGGGTGCCTGGTGAAGGCCCTATGTTCAGAAACCATATTCAGCAAGTCCACAAGAAAAACTGCCCAGCACAGTTAGCACACTGCTGTAACCTAGAATGAATAACCTCTTATGAGAAGCAGATGAGAGAACCAGGGTTGTTTAGCCTGGAGAAAAGGAGGCTCAGGTGGACCTTATCACTCTCTACAACTAACTGAAAGGAGGTTGTAGGGAGGTGGGGTTAGTCTGTTCTCACAAGTAACAAGTGATCAGACAAGAGGGAATGGCCTCAAGTTGAGCCAGGGAGATTTAAGCTGGATAGTAGAAAAAACTTCTTCACAGAAAGGATTGTCAAGCCCTGGAACAGGCTGCCCAGGGAAGTGGTAGAGTTACCATCCCTGGAAGTATTTAGAAGATGTGTAGATGAGGTGCTGAGGGACATGGTTTACTGGTGGGCTTGGCAGTGTTAGGGTAATGGTTGGATTCAGTGATCTTAAAGATCTTTTCCAAATGAAATAATTCTATGAATATTTCAAATAGCAAATGGAGGAAAACCACAATTTGTTTATAAAAGACTTCACTAACAGTAAAAAGAGATAATTCAACCCAAAATATTGTTATGGAGAATTAACTGGTCATCTTGGTGAACTTAGCAGTGTTAGGTTTATGGTTAGACTTGATCTTAAAGGTCTTTACCAACCTAAATGATTCTATGATTCAATGAGAAATCAGACAGAGGCAGCAAACATTACATAATACAACTTGAATTACTTCTCCATCACAGGTGGTGGTTGTGGCCTTCCCAAATGCCTAATCTGGGAGCCATCTGAAGTCAGTGGGAGGCTTCTATTCACTGCAGCAGATCTTATATCAGACAAGTTATCTATAAAGCATTTAGATACGAGTATCTTTCTGTCCTCAAAGTCTACGGAACTAGCTACCTGGTCAGATTTGTACAAGTGCTGAAGTTATTTTCTAGTGTAAGTCTAGGCATAGCTGAGGGGAGATGGTGCTTAGGGAAGGAATCTTAATGAAATTATTTTTTGAAGTATAAAAATGATCCTCCTATTGCCAGGGAAACTTGATGATTTTTCATACTCCATTGGTCTGAAGGCCAGTTTCTATTTGCTCAGAAAGCATTGCAGAGACTTGACAGAGGCTTCAAGAAATTGTACTGAAACGGGTAGCACAGTTGTCACTGGGCTTGTCTTTTGTTTGGTTAAAGAGATTAGAACCCAAGCAGTAGTAAGCTTTTGATGGTAAAGAGACACTTTTCCTCAGATTTCTACACCCAAGAGACCTCTCAGTATTTTAGGATTGCTCCATTAAATACACCCACCTCAATACAAGAGATTAAATCCTTGGACGCAGAAGATAAAATATATTTCAGTTGTATTTAACATATGGTGCAGTTATTGCATACACACAGCTGTAAAGAAAAAAAAAAAAAGTGAGAATATTAACAGTTTCTTCAGCCTACACATGCTGACAGAAGAAACAAGAACCTGTGTCTCATCCTCTTTGGACAGCATGGGAAAGATGAGGGGGGAACAGCCAGAGCAGCTGCAAATAACGATGTCTGTTTCAAATTCAGAACAAATCATCTTCTTGCTGCAACTCCTGACAAATAATATTCTTGTCCAACAATTTTCAGGTTGAACCCGTAGGACTGCTGGGATAATCATCCTGACACTGCAGATAACAGGATTGTGATCATAAATCTCAAGATTCAAGTACATTCACCATGGTTGAGTGACCACCAGCATTTTTAGAGAATGAGAATATTTTTCCCCTGAAAAGACGACAGCCACGAAGGGCACAGGCAGAACGTGAAGCCTCTGAGTTATAGAACAATGCATCATTTTTATTTTCAATTTGCCACACGCTCCTTATCATTTCACCCACATTCTGCCCACTAATCAAGGGAAGAAGGCTTGGCTGGTGCAACTGGTTCTGGATAGATCTATTTGCGGCTGTTGCTATTGCAGCAACAGCAAAAACGCCTTTTTTATAGAAGTATCCAGGCTCTGTCCCAGAATATAAGTGACTTATTCTGAGAACAATTATTTTTATCTACAGAGTGAAAGAACCTTTACTCCAGATTGTCTGGTGTGGAGCTATTCCAGTCGTGTACGTGTAAATGAAGGGAATCACATCTGTTCTCATGATTTGGCCCTGGTTGATATAATCCTGACTTTTCCCCATGGAAGAGGAGAAATCGGGTATTTAAGCAATATTAATATTAGAGCTACAGAGCAGTAGTTTTCTTTAGGCACAGTGAATTTTGCCTTTTGAAGCTGGTTTGTCTTCTGCAAGCAAAATGAGAAAAAATACAAACTAACACCCAGTTGTTTATCAATATAAAACACTCCACTGATGAGGCGCACTAACCCACAGCCAAACCCTGGTAATGGCCCAGCTGACTCGTATGTAAGCCATCACCTTACTCCACGGGTTTTATATGGGAATGCACTCAAATCCTTGACAATACCTACAATTTGAGCCAATTCTACAGTTAACTACAGCCCTACATGCCCGTAGCGATGGAAAAAATGATCACCTTCCACAATGTGAGGAATTTGCCCATAATGAAGGCACGCTGCTCCCTGCCAGGCCCTACATGAACCTAGCAGACACGCCACATCATAGCAGTTGCGAACTAGCTGCAGCACAGGGCAAGCATGGTAACAGATACTGCTGTGCCAAGAAGAAGAGGCTCTAAGTCTGGATCTACTTCCTTCCCTAAGGACTTCTCCAGCAACCAGCATCTTTTCAAATAGTCGTCACGCATTTTGCGTAATTCTCCTTTACTAGAAATTCCTGGCAGGTCTTGTAATTTCTGTCCCAATGTTGCAGAGCGCTCGCCCATTCTCCACTCTCACATCACTGGTTGCCATTCTTAAGCTGCAGAAGATACTCTCTTTAAAAGAACACAAACAGCAATGGAGCTCAACATCCGAAGTGGAAGTAAATGACTCTGCAAAACCCAGAACAAGGGTGTACGCTGTGCTGCAGTCTCTGCCAGCGGGGTCTAACAAGGGGTCCCCTTTGCTTCCATTTTCCCTGTGCTGCAAACAGAGCTCTACAAAGCAAGCCCCGCTGCTTCATGGGATGCCCAAGCTTTTCTGGAAAAACTTGGTTAAGCCAATGAGTAAACAAGTTTTGTTCAGATTGCGACAAAGGTGACTTGGAGTTCAGTGAAAGCTTCTTACCTTCTTCCTTTGCAATCGCAACGCTCATGCGACAGGACCCTTCTACTCTTGCTTCGTGGCTGATTTATTCCGTGTGCGTGGGAGTGAGCACTCAGGGATTTGGGAAGGGAGGGGGAAGGGGGAAGAGTCCAAACAAAACATTTAAATGTAATTCCTTTGATGGTGCAGCTGTGAGAGGGCAACTATCTGAGGCTTATTTTGCTATGATATTTCAGAGGCCGCACGGTTTTACTGTCCTTTATTAAATCTGCTCCAGAAGCAGCAGAGCAATCATGTTTCCACAGCTGACATCCAGTCGTCTCTCCTGTCTGCAGAGTCCACCTCTGTTCTACATTCATACACGGCACCAACCGATGTTTCATTTTCCCCCTTTCTTGGGATTCCGTTTCTCACCTTCTCTCCCAGATTTTGCTTACAAGAGGTATTTCCTAACCAGAGCAAACACAAAAGTACACACAAGCCCTACCTGCTTTGTGAGAAAACCATACAATGGCCTTCCAATGAGAAAGATGAGTCAGGGCATTACGCCTGAGAATTGGGCAACGTGCTTCCCGGTTCACCCTCAATTCCTTTACATGCTTGTACTCTCCTTTACGTTATGCCTGATGGATGCACCACGTAATCCTGGTCTACCACAGTGTGGTAGCATAGCCAGATAATGCTTCAGATCCAAGCAGTTCTGTGTACGGTGCTACGCTGAACAGCTCATCCAAGAGCGCAGATCACTGCTAGCGTCAAAGTGCCTACAACAGAGCAGGTATCTCCCTACCTGCCCTGTTGGGTAGGATCGATGGCAGTGACTTTACAAGGGATGTTTTCAGAACAAAACACGTTGCACGGTCATTCCCTGCACTTCAGTGTTCACTTCTGTGAACCCGCAGCCCCCGCTTATGAACTATTCAACCTTTTCCCTCTAACGTTGGTTAAATCAGTAGCTAAGGTGACAAATGTAAAAGTGCTCGAGGGCCAGGCTGGTGTCTCAGATAAATGCCCACAGGCAAGGCAAGGAATCGGCTACCTGCAGTGTTACACTGTTTTATTGCGGTGGAAATGTGGGGCAGGCAGGGTAGGTTTTGCCGTTCTCTTTTCAGCTCTACTTTCTGTATTCACTAATTAACATGAAGGTTTTTCAAGCTGATGTGCCAAAAATCACTCTTCCAGAGGAAATCAATAGTTGAGCCATTCCTGATAGGGCTAAACCATTCAGAAACATAGCAAAGAAACGCCAAGCCAGCGGTAAAGTATCTCCTGAGCCACCAGCACCTCTAACATGCAGTGGTGTGACATGCCTGATGTGATTAGAGAGTCAAATTTAAATGCCCTTCCTCCCAGACCATTCATTGTCATCTTCACAGCCCAGCACCTGGCTCCCTGGCTAAGCTCCCCGCTACCTCTGCACACTTGATATTTGCATCCTTACTACCAGGTCTGTGAAGACAAAAAACTTCTGTCACCCTCTAAACTGGGTCTCAGAGCATCTAGACAGGAGGAGGCGTGGGGAGGGCAAGTGTTACCTAGGAGCTTTGGGATTTTCTCCGATAGACTTGGTTCATTTTCTCTGAAGCTTCTGTTTTCTTTTTTCCCCTTTCGCCCCACTTCTCTCAATGGTCTAGTGCCCTCAGAGCGTCCAGGAGCAGACACCAGCTGGCCCTAGCAAAGGCCACATCCCCCACCGCCTGTGTTGTTCTCTCCAGCTCGGCTATATGGATCCCCTAATTGCATGCATGTCTTTCAGGCTATTCTCCATGCATGAGCTGTCAGCAAAACCTTGCTGGAAACACTGGAATTTCACATTTTTCATGGAGATTTTCCATATCAAATGGGCAGTTTTACATTTTCCATGAAATTCCTAGTGACTACAACAACAAAAAAAAATGCAGCCACAGTGGAAGGACTTGCTCAGCTCGCCTTCAGGCACCGTTTGGGTGTTAAATGCGTGTGTGTGAATTTACTTAGCATATCATTGCAGGGGTAGGATTGGGATATTTTTTTGTTGTTGTTGCAGATGACAGGAGAGGAGCATGCATTCATCCATTCATTCATAAACTCAACTTGTGGCACCGCACACTGGGGAACGGTTCTTTCGCATCATTTTTAAAGCAGGGAGAGTGCAAAGCCCTGTCAACTGACAATATCCATCCAAGCTGTCATTGCCAATCACTTGAATGGACTGCAGCAGAGAGTATTTTCCACAATGAGATACCAATGGGGGTGACCATTAGGTCAGGAATCTTATTTTCTCAGCTCACCAACCCCTGCAAATAAATTCTCACCAAAAGGAGAGAAAAGCCTCATTGATTTGACAAGCGATCAGACACTGCAGTTGTCATTTTCCCAGCAGTTGCTAGCATATTTTTTGCCTGGTGTGCGAGATATGAATTTCCCAACTTAACCTATCAAGCTCTTAAAGGGATCACCCCTTTTTCATCTGCATCCTTGTGAAAAGCAGAACTCCACGGCAATAAGACTCTGAAAGCAAAATGCTGTTCTCAGCTTTGATATATGATCAGTTGATCTACAACAAAGTTCACACAGGGGGTCTACTTTCTTGTTAATGGTCAGGCATACTTACGTGACCTGCAGGAATGTGTTCTTCCCCCATCAATACCCATTTTAATTGGTAAAATACATCTTTACAAAGATTGGAGGGTTTTGTTTATGAATGCATCAGAACCAAACCAAGAGAGGCTGTGAAAGCAAGAAAAAACTGCGTTCTTCGACAAAAGACACCTCATTTTCAGGTCTCTGTGGTCTTAGACACATGCATTGAGTTTTAGTAACTTTTTATGCAGTAATGTAAAAAAAAATATTTTTTTTACGCTGAATTCCAACAAAGGGCCTAAATGCTACTTGTAGTTCTAGTAAAACAGATTGGTGCTGGAGGACAAAGTGTATCTTATTCCATGCTACTCAAATCCACCTCTAAGAATTACAGCTTGGAAATTCATGTTAGATTTGTTTGGGAGTTTTTTGGGGGGGAACATCTTAGCACCACCCAAAAGTAATTTATTTAGTGATACAAAAACTTTGATTTTGCTGGCATTTTTACAGGAAGGTTCTTTGGAAATATTTTGTGACACAAGGTGCCCAGCTGAAGAACAGTTAAGAGCCTGCAGGGATGCGAGTCCTTGGTTTAACAGCCTTCCTCCCAGCAGGAATAAGCAGGGACCTGAATCCGGGTTCCCAGGAGTCACATCTTCACTCTTCCCACTAAAATCAAAACTTTGGTACATGGAAATGTTTCACACCATGAGAAGCCTGCCCCTGACACTTTCTGATAAGCTCACCACCTGATTGAATACAACCACTTCAAGCAGCCCAGATGATGATTTGCAAATCCTGTCATTCCATCCAGCCATCCTCTAGTTCCCAAGAACAAATCTGCATTAGCTCTCGCTTAATCTATGGCATGATTATTATTCAGAGAAATGATTTGGGAGGAGAAACTGGCCAAGTCAAAATGCTTCTTTATATGTGTTCTAGAGAATGGTCAGAATGCCATTAAAAATAGATTAAGCACGAGGCGAAGCCTCACCTCAGTGCTTTACACTTCACGCCATACTTGGTCTAGCATAGAGATTGTTCCTGCCAATTTAGTTTGTCCATGAAGAATTAGGGGAAGGAGTTTGATGGCTAAATGTCAGAAAACTTGTAATTGATTATTTTGGTAAACTGACAGTTTGACGCTTGCGCCCGGACCGCGACACAGACTTAGTATCAAATGCATTTAGCATCTTCAGACCGTTCTTTGTTAGTACTGTGTATTTTCTTAGTAGTCTTATCCTTAGAGTACCGAGGTCAAGAAATTCTAGCAGCATATTGAGACATGAGCCTGCTTCCAGATGAGCCTGGCTGGCTTCAGATTTCTTCCTTTCTCATTCCTGATAAGTGCTCAAGTGCAGGGAACCACCAGAATGACAGTTTATTTCTCATACATCTATTAATTCTAGCTTTGCCATGTCTTTGCAGACAACGTCCAGCTACTCTAGACTGGACTGACTCTCTTGATGACTTTTTCTAGTGTTCTTTCCTCTGCGCAGCGTATGCGATACCCTGACCAGCACACTCCTTTGAGTTGCTGCTTATTCCCTGCTTTGATTTCACATCCAACACTCCAACTATGACGTATAATTTTAATTCAGACAGCAATGCTTTTAGAGCGCTGACCATTTAGTAAGTATAAAAGACAAACACATTCTAACAAATGCCAAAGAATATGGATTTAACGTTCAGGAATATTCTGAAAATAGTTAGCTGTAAAATCCTGAAATTAATTTTCCCTGAGAAACCTCAAAGCGTCAGGGGAAAAAAAATTGTTTCCTCTATTATTTGCAAAAGTAAGAAAGAAGTTTCTTCACCAAGAAATTTAAATAAGCATTTTCAGATACTTCCACTGTGTAGCACTAAGGATTTTAAATGCAAGCAGGCTACTACTATCTGTCAGGAGGACTTTTTCGTCTCTGAAGTCCATTTTTTCTCTGTCTGCTGTTAGGTTACTATTATCATCCATTCCCTGTAATAATGGGCTTAAGATCAAGTGAAACTGGAAATGGAAAGACCAGTGAAAGATGACAGACTTGAAGGGGGTTTATTGGAACTATGGGTTGCTCCAAAGGTCAGAATCAGTAAGTATAATTAGATTCCTGGCATTTACAACAAATGTAAAGCAACTCCAAGATCTCTTTTGTGCACGTGTAATTAAACACGCACTTGGACTGCCCTCTGCAGTACCGCAAAGTTACTTTGAGTCCAGCACATGAAAGCTGATGGAAAGAGGAGGCACGACTCTTCATCTCTGTATTGCACTCCTATTTCTGAAAACAAGGCATTTCTCAGAAGAAATGGAATGGCTTCTTTCTAAAGAAACACAAAAGGGAAGGTTGTTTTTGCTAATAGTTAGAGCCATTCCGGTGCCTCCCAGGAACCTCCTCCAGAGAAACTTGGGTGGAAAGCTCCCAGTACAGACAGCTGAACCTCAGTTACCCACACAGCAAGTTCCAACTTCACTTACAACTAAGTTACTTCTCAAGTGCATGAACCAGCGCTTTTTGGATAAATTAGTTTGCTCTTGTGCTTAAACACAATCCAAGAGAGGTAAGTGGAAAGCTCAAAGGGGTAACATTCGTAATCCAAAAATACAGCAGGGGACAGAAGTGACAGATGCTACATCTTGATTCCTTGCATGCTTTGTATTTAGGTACTACCCAGATGCTACAAAATTAAATACTAGACATACAGAATAAATTCTGCTCAGCAAGATCGCTTTCTCTCCTATCAATTTATGTATATACACTACATCCTAACTACACTGCTTTCTTTGAAAATAAAATGGCTTTCTGGCATTTCCCAAAGTCACATCAGTCTCTTAACTATTTATATATTTTGCTGTTCTCAGCTTTAACATATTATCGGTTGATCTACAATGAAGTTCACACTATATATTTTGCTAAAATTATCCCTGTTTGTCAGGAAGTACTCAAGAAGTTATTGTTACACAATTAGTAACCAACCTTCTCACATTTGGAGAAAGTATATAGAAGAAAGCACAGAAGAGCAAGAACTTCCAGTAAGTTCAAAATTCTTCCAAAAGGGCTCTTTTACCAGTCCAGTTTTGATAAAGAAATGCCTGGTACCCCAGAAGACTTCCACACAGATCCATACTGACACACACATCGTTACTCTCTGTGTGTCTTGCCTCTGTACCAGGGGCTTTATCTGCATTAACAGCTAAATAATGAGGGAAGACCCAATTAGTGCCCAAGTGAAGGAGAAGTTGGGTCAGCTTAGCTCTGAAATGTTCTGCTTGCCATCCCATCAGCACATGTATACCAACGACCCAGTCAAGACAGATGGAGCTCCAAACTGGCCATGGCTAAGACTACTGTCAGTTGGCCAGGCATGGCATGAAGGATGCTGAAAGAGGACAAGACTTGTTGTGAACGGAGGAAGAGAAACACAGAACAGAAGGCACAAATCTATAAAAAGCAGAGCTGACAGGTTCTGCTGCCTACGTAACAACCTGTTCACTTTTAGTTTTGAAGGAATTTGACCTAATAAGTCTGAAGTTCGACAGCAGAACTTGCCAATGCTCCACCTGAAGTAAACTCCACTGTATGCAATTACGTGGACCTGAACATATGGATGTTACTTTTCCATAAGATTAGTCTATTACCAGACATTAACCTAAACAGATGAGGTTATCCCACATTGAACCACCAGAGGGCTTTATTCTACTGCAAAGAAAGTTGGTTTTCCAAATTCCGTGTTCACTACCTTTGAAAAAAACATCCAAATCCAGGCAACATGAGGGCTCTCTTTAAATATAACCCATAAAAACAAAGTTCTCTAAGTAGCTGAACCAAAGGGGAATGATCTGTAGAATTAAAGACACCAGCAATGCCCAGCCGCTTCAGGATAAATTACAAAATCTGAGCCTTTTTCACAAAGTTACTGAACACGGATCAACTACATTTTGAGGCAGCAAGGTTTTAGCAGCACGTACCTTGTTCCTGGGTAAGCGAGACGTGCTGACAGCACGAACCTGAAGGGCTGAGCAGCGCCTAAGGTTTGCTCCTAGCGAAGCCAGCAGAATGAAGTTATCTGTAAAATAAGCTGGAGCACGTCAGAGGCAAAAAAAACCCCAAGGGATAAATTCACACAGGAGAAGTGGTAGTAACATAGAAGCTTGCACTCTGAAGCAGAAGTGACACAGCGTAGCTCTGGAAGGTGAAAGGATGGAACACAGCTGGAACTGACCGAGTGCAGCAAGGCGAAAAGCCACCCTCACCTCCACCAGGCAGGTAGTCACGTGTGTGCAAGGGCAACGTTCAGGGAGCGTGGCTCAGCAGGCAGGCTGCACGCAAGGCCTGGAGCAAGATGGCCATACCCCAAGGCCTGTGCTGAAACCCTGGCTGAGGAGTAGCAGGTTAGTTGGATTTGTCTCAAATTATATATGAGCTTATAGACTAACCGCTGAGAAGTTACTCTGCTGAAACTGGAAAGCATCTCAAGACATCTGCCAAAGCAGAAGTATGTGTTGCACATTCCATTCTACCAGAGAAGTGCTAGTCTCAGTTGTTTGACTAGTGTCTTTCTACGCCGCACAAGTATTGGGGTTCTTCACAATGTTTTCCCCACTTTCCCTCATACCTGAACCTTTTAGTCAGAGAAAGACTCCTACATTTCCTCTTCAATAGAGATCCCAACGAACACACATCACAAAATCATAAGGACTTTCACAGAGAACTCAAATTACTCAAAAAGAGTACATTTTTGACGCTAGTAGACAAATTTTTGTACAATAAACTCTACCATGTACTCATCTCCTTTAGCTACCTCAGCGGATTATTTTGTTAAAAACAGATCACAGAATGGGTTGAGTTGGAAAGGGTCTTAAAAGATCATCTAGGTCCAACCCCCCTGACATGGGCAGGGACACTTTCCACTAGACCAAGCTCAAGGCCCCATCCAACCAGGTCTTGAAAACTTCCAGGGATGGAGCATCCACAACCTCTCTGGGCAACCTGTTCCAGTGTTTCACCACCCTCATAGTGAAGAGCTTCTTCCTTACATCTAGTCTAAATCTCCCCTCTTCCCGTTTGAAGCCACTACCCCTTGTCCTGTCACTACAAGCCCTTGTAAAAGTCCCTCCCCAGCTTTCTTGCAGGTCCTCTTTAGATACTGGAAGGCTGCAGTAAGGTCTCTCCGGAGCCTTCTCTTCTCCAGGCTGAACAACACCAGCTCTCTCAGCCTGTCCTCATAGCAGAGGGGTTCCAGCCCCCCCATCATCTTTGCGGCCCTCCTCTGGACCTGCTACAACAGATCCATGTCTTTCTTGTGCTGAAGGCTCCAGAGCTAGACGCAGTACTCCAGGTAGGAGTCTCATGAGAGCAGAGGAGCAGAATCACCTCCCTTGACCTGCTGGTCACGCTTCTTTTGATGCAGCCCAGGATGCGGTTGGCTTTCTGGGCTGCAAATGCACATCGTCAGGTCACGTTGAGCTTTTCATCAGCCAAAACCCCTAAGACCTTCTCCTCAGGGCTGCTCTCAATCCATTTGTGTTTGGGATTGCCCCAACCCATGTGCATTCTTATTTAAACCAGGTATAAGTAACCTTTGGAAGCCGCTAAACAATCTTCTGAACATTCCACATCCAACCTGTTTGGCTAGCTACAGTGGTATAGAAAAACTTCCTTTAAAAAAATAATTCTACTGGCTGTTCTGATACTCAGGTACAGACCAACACACCACCAGCTCCTGCCCCCCCATTAAAAATCTCATCTGATTGTTTCTCCTCCAGCACAGGACTGCGCTACTGCCTCATTCTGGTTCTCCACATAAAGTATTAAAGTTACTAATATACTTATTTAAGGTGGTATTTTGTGGCCTGTGTCCCAAAAAAACCACCAACCCTGCTTATGAAAATACTTTAGTACCATCAGTGACTAACAGTTGAGTGGCACAGACAGACAGACAGAGCTGCATAAAACTTTAAGTGGCTGGCACAAACTAGATGCATTAATTATTAAAAAAAACCAACCCAACCAATAATAAGCCATGACTTGAAAGTGTTCCCAAGTAGCTTCATATGCAATTGTCTGTCAGGCCCACCAGTGAAGTTAAAAAACAAGACGTTAACAGTTGTGCTACCTGGCAAGTCTATTGCCATTATGTAGAAGTCTTAAGTAAAGATATAAAATTATTCTAGTTAGACACGGAAGAGCTTAGTTTGACCTTAAGACCACTCTTATTGAAGGGGCTATAGGAAAAAAGTTCCAAAGCAAATTGCAGCTCAAGCTACGATTAGGTATTACACAACAAAAAAGCTTACGAACAACCAGAGACAGTGTGACCAGAAAACGTGCCATGAGAAAAGCAATCTGGGGAGGGCAGAGAGGGCTTACTCTAGGTAGTAAGCAAGACTAATTATCAATTTGCTGCCTTCTCCAGAAAAAAAAAGCAAACAAACAGCATGCTTACAGGTAGGGTACTCACTTGTGTTGAGAAGTGTCTCCATTGAGCCTGACTGTGTTGTAACACCAACACCCAGAAATTTCATTTTAGAGGTAAAACCAGGTGAGGTGACCTTTACAAAAGGTCCTCTGCAGTGAACATGACTGCAGTGCCCACCCGGCTCTTCTGGCAGAGAAGAGAACCTTCTCTGAATCACTCAAATTCTCTCCTCTGAATCTGTTTTTTGCTAGAGAACAGAACTTGGTAACCAGCTAATGGCCATCTACTAAACTAAACTGCTTCTAAGGAGTCTGCAAAAGATCCTTAACAGGCTTAGCCATTGTAAGCCTTAAATTCACTCCAGCAGCCTAAACACAAATAAATAGTTTTTAAGGTCTCCCTCAAAGTGAGGGGATGGTGCTAACAGACGTGTCCTAGCCTAGGATCAGTATCAGTCTCAAACTCACGGCTTTCAGTATTTTCCTGCATGTTGTTATCAATGGAACCTTCACTAGTAGGAAATGAAGTTGAAGAGTCAGAAGTAAATGCAATTCTATTTATTTTCCAGCAACATCCCATACAAAAGCAATAGAAACATTAACTGCTTTCAGCAGAAAAATCTGTACAGTGTTACCATTTACAACAGTTTTACATTGAAAATGAGCAAATTAAAAAGAATCAAGCACTTTCCCCAGACACTGTTTATTGACTGTATTAATAAATGACTCCTGACTATTTACAAATTTAAAATTCAGGCCACTGCTTCTTAAAGCATTATTGCCTAGGCTTTACCATATTGACCTCCAATTTCTTGAAAGTATTTAATTTCCAATTGTTTCTGAACGGTTTTTGCAAATAAAATGCATATTTTTTAAAAAGGTAAGGCAGTTAATCTTACAGTAAATAACTGCAGTAGGTGAGTTTACTAGTACCCATCAGCAGTACGGTTCAGCTACCACTTGTAGTACTTCAAGGCAGATCTTTGTAGAAGAGCAGATGGAAAAGGATGGTAACAAACAGATGTTCAAAAATTTCTCCCTACTTTGCTCTTAATCTGCTGGTGGAGAACTGAATTTATGGAGACAATGAGGTTGGGGGAGAAATCATTTAAGATCTTGCTGAGCTATTTATAATTACTTGAGGATAGTGCTGCCTTTGGCTAATTTTTCTATTGAATGGTTTTATTAAAAAAAAAAAATCTGATATACATAAATAAAAAGTCACACCACTGTATTTTTACATTAAGTTTGGTCCAGAAAATATGCAGACCAACCACAACTTATACAACAGTCTTCAACTTTGCTTAATCTTTCTTACTATAAACAGTTTGTGAATCAAGGTAACATCTCACATTTTAAAAACTTCCTCTAAAACAGTTTGCACAGGACTATTTAACTCACAGTATCAAAATCTTTAAGTGGTTCACTCAGACACACTTCCAAGTCAAATTCACCTTCTGCTTGACAGTCAACACGTCTAACTTTGGTTGGAGTGCCAGAACAGGCATCCTGGAATACAAAGTCAGTTAATAATTAGCGGTTAAATACAGGTTTAGGTATGCGATAACTCATTGCACTTCTGCAATTCATTCAGACCACACTGTAAGAGAGGCTGACACACACTTTAAAGGCCATAGAAAGGCCCAAGGCTAGTCTTAAGCTTAAAGAGATTTAAATGAAGGCTTCTGCCCATTCAACCACATTTTAAAATTTCTTGCAAATGCTTTAAGGATCTATTTATGCATATACTAAAACATCAGCGGATTCAGTATTCATCAGAGAAACAAATCCAGTAAGAAAAACTTTACTAGATCTTTACTGAAGGTTACTGCTCAGCTGCACTAAATGCCCTCTGGATATGAAGAGAGCCTACTTCAAAAAGTCGGAATGTGCCAAGAAAACGACATCCCATTTTTACATTAGATATTGCAGTCTAAAGTAGTATTTCCACTGTACGTCACAGTTCAGAACTGACATGCTTTGAAGAGATAAATTTTCTTTTGCAGGCTATGAAAAATGAGGTATTTGTCATTTGAGATGGTCACTTAAGTTCTAACTCTAAAATCAGACTATAGAGATATTGGCTATTGCTGGGAAAATGTCTGAATTTAAAGATGGCTCAGCTTTAGAAACAGTCCCTGAATACAGCCGATTATGGAATTTCTCATGTATTGGGGCTACTCTGGTTACAATTTTAAGCAACAGACCAATTCTTAAGTATTTATGCAAATGACAGATATGCTTACATCATTATCTTGACAGCTCACTTGAGATTCAGTAGAATTGCTTCCGACAGATTCTGTCTCCATCTCACCGAGGTCAACAGGAGTACTGTAAAATGATTTAAAAGAATACAGTTTACTACTAAAAAAAATGAATTTAAGTTGCACTTTGCAGTTCTGAAAACTACAGTGAGAAAAGAGCAAAGAGACCTACGGAGATTATAGGGACACCAGTGGCCAAGTGCAGAGACCAAAGAGAACAACAGATCAACTCAATAGAGCCAAAATGGCCAAGGACTAAATTGAAGTCTTGAGACTGACACTGCAACTTGGCAAAGTCAAATACCCAACACTCAAACACTGCTTCAATACAAATAATGACAAATGTTATCAAAAACCAAGGATAGTAGTTGCATTATTCTGCATCTTCTAGAGCAAAATGATGCAGTAGCTCGGACTGTGGACACTTGTGGCCCTACTTTTAATTTAATGGTACCTTGAGAGTATTTTACAAGTACTTCTTTCCTCCTCCCCGCTCAAGAAACAAGAATTCATACCACTGTTCTTGAACTAGCAAGTGAGAAGAGTTTAAGGCAGGTTCTCATAAATTACATTGGTCCAAGCTCAATCCTTCGGAGATCTGACAATCAGAGAAAACTCTCCCACTGCTTCCACCTTGGTGTGGTGTTTTTTTGTGTAGAGCACTGCAAAATGAGCTCTGATTTTGCCCAGGGGAGATACATTAAAGAAGTGAGGGGGATATATATATACACACACATATATATATGTACATATATATATGCCCTTGCAAGGCCACTGTGTAAATCTGGTACCACCAACTAGGTCCAGAAAGCTATTAGATATTTTGACTGAGAAGGAACCGAGTAACACCAAGCATGGACAAGTAACTAATGAAACATTCAGCAATCAAGGGCTACGCTGGGGTTTTTTGAAGGGTGGGTCGTTTATGGGCTTTGTTGTTTTGTTGGGTTTTTTTTCATGACATTTTAGATATTAATTTCTATAAAGGTATTTTGAATACTGTATACATACATGTCTTGCAGATCACATCCTTCTTCAGTCGGTGGATCCCAGGAATGCAGTGCAACTTTCCACAGTTTAATCTGCTGGTCCCATGACCTACGGCTGTACTTCTTGAATTTATTTGGAGTTCTGGGGTGAACTCCTGGTATACGATGGTACCTATTCAGATATCAGAGGTTAAAAATTCACTAGTGTTTTTCCACACATACATAAAGTAGTTTAAAATGTTAAGACTGATTGCCTGCTACACAGACTTACTACAACACAGCAAATTCAAAGTTATTATTTTTAAGACTACTGTGCAATTCCAGCACTCAAGCGAAAAGTTGTCAGCTCCACATGAATTTTAGTTTTTTTGTCTTCAAGGCAAATTAAAAAAAAAAAAAAAAGATTAGCAATCATAGGTCTGAAAAACCTCATTCCAAACTTAAGAGCAACTGTAATCCATTTTGTCTTTTAGTTTACTAATGAGAAAACTGACGGCAAAAAGCAGTTTCATTTCCTCTAGTTGACAAGCACAGCCAAAAACTTTCACTTCCATTTCTGCGGCGTGATAGTTTGAAGGGCTACTCCTCATGTACTGACTAGTAACACAAGAAAAAACAATTTTTCATTTGATGATTAGTGTGACTTACCAGTTAAAAAATGTCTTTGGAAGTTGTATTTGCAGATGCCTTCTATTTGAATGTGTCTCAGAAAGCAACTTTAATACATTAATATGCTTATCAAGAACAGGTATGACTTAAAATCAAACATTTAGTTTTCCAGAAACTCAAGCTGCTTACCTAGGAACTTCTTTAATGTATCTATCATATGCAACTGTGTTTTTTCCATAGTTTATCTGTTTTTGTCTTCTCATCAGAACAACTTCATCTGTCTCCAGTTCTACTGTCACAGTGGACTCCTTTGAATCAGAACTAAAGAAAAAATATTGTAGATTTAGGACTACTAGAAAATGAGTGACACTCAAACATACATGCATAAGATTAAAGAAACACATTAAAACTTTTCAGATGAAAGCTTTGGATTTTACCGAACTGAGATTTTACTCAACTACGATGCTGGAGCAGACTTAAGATGAACTATTTCAAAGAGCACTTTAAGAAGCAAACAGTACACATGAAAATTCAGACCTATTGTCAGGATTTTCCTCAGCTAAGCTGGAAATTTAACCTACCTTCCAGAGGAGGACTTCCTTTCTCTTGAAAATTCATTTATCAGGAGTTTTCTTCTGTATCTGTAAGAGTTCAAATCAGTATTAAGAATATATGTAGACAAAGAGAACAACGTAAGGCTTCACTGCCACAGCTCACAGTTGATTTTACTTCTCAGCTAAGTAGCACTCTTGAAGAAGTCAACCCAGGCACTGTAAATACCTTTCCACTAGGGAACGGATGTTTCAGCTTTCCCCTAAAAAACCAAACATCTGAGGACTTTCTTTGCCTACATCTTTTTCCTAAAAATCTTTTTATAGCAATGATATGGAAAAACAGAAATTAGCGAAAGGACATTCAAAGGAATTCAATCTAAGAGAGTCAGGAAAGGTTTCTTCCAAAAGGGAGATACTTAGTGATACGCATCAACTCTCCTGAGTATGCTAAGTCATTCCTGTAGGTCTGAAGCCAAAGATGACCTGAAAGCAGCAGACAAGAATCACAGAATCATAGAATGATTCAAGTTGGAAAAGACCCTTGGGATCATCGAGTCCAACCATCAACCCTACTCTACAAAGTTCTCCCCTAAACCAT
>JAVSBS010022756.1:11888-27021 GCA_033124195.1 Coracias cyanogaster | reverse complement strand
TCTCTGTAATTGCCTATGAGCTTGGTGGGAAGTATCTTGCCTTGCCCTCGATCCCCTTCCCTTTTGGGAGGCGGCACAGACGCTTGCGCCTGGACCGCGACAGTATGTTTGGACAGGTTTGGAGACAGTAGTGAGGAAGACCAGGTGCTGCAAGCCAGAGAGGCCTTCCACTACATCTGGGTCAGACGGTACAAATTAACTTCTCATCACTGTTAATCAAAAGTTATCCTTCAGCAGCTATATATATATAAAATGACTTATGTAAAAATAAATCTGGGATTGGTGTTTGGCTCCTAGCAAGGAAAAAGCTACCCTGTCACTGATCAGCTAGTGCAAGGAGCATCCTTGCTTGAAGTCTCATTAGATGCCCTTAGTATGAAGGTCTGCAGGTTTAAGATGGTATCTTCATATCAAGTGTCAAAATGAAAGAAAGGCTGACCTGAAAACGTAGGGGTATCCCAGTGGAGAGAAGAAGGTAGTTCTTCCTCCTGCTAGCTCACTATTCTGTCATTTCTGACCCTATTAAAAACCACCACACACTCCTGAAGTAACTGCATCTGTATCAGCCCCTTTTGGCTACTGCTCTTACCTATAAGAGGAACATTGATCCAAACTGGAAGCAAGACACATTATTAGGAGAATATAAGGAGTATCAACCTGCTTATGTCTTCGCTGGCTGTAGTCACTGTTCATGTCTTCACTTGACTGTAGAAGGTAGCCAGTCATAGCAAGATCAAAAAAGTTTATTCCCCCTCCTCCCCAGGGCAACCCAATACCTTAAACAGAACTGACAATCATCTAAACCTGACTTCACTGCATCATTCAGTCCCACATCTGCTTGCATTTTGTCTAAAGCATTCATCTCAAGTCCTGCCTCTGTTACCACTAGCCTGTGGTCACATCTAAGTGAACAGTCTATGTCTGTGATTCCCATGGGGTTTTTTTGTGGTTTTTAGACATTAGGAAAAACTTCTACACCGAAAGGGTTGTCAAGGACTGGAATAGGCTGCCCAGGGAGGTGGTTGAATCACTATCCCTGGATGTATTTAAAAGCTGTCTAGATAGGGTGCTCAAGGACATGGTGCAGAAGTGGGCCTGGTAGAGATAGATAATGGTTGGACTCAATCTTATAGGTGCTTTCCAGCCATAGCAATTATTCTGTGAAAAGGGTATGCTGATACAAGGGAGAGCCATCAAGACTCATCTACAGTCTGTGCACACACTACACTACTCCCTCATCTCCTCGCACATTCTGCACAACTCTATTTGGAAGATTACTACAGTAATAGCACAGAAACCATAGTTCTCTCTTCTTGTCAGCAAGTTGTTTTTTTAAGCCAGCAGGCATTGCAATGTTACACTTAGTGATAGGAGGCATGCTTTTATCTGCTTCCTTCAGCAGTCCTAGAAGTGCCAAGGTTCCTGGAGACTGCTTATCAGAGACCTGCCTTAGAAAACCCTGCCTTGGCTATACTGCTGTAGTTAGATGCACTCAAGCTCGCTTCACAAGGTAATTATCCAACATAGCAGTAGAAGATGTGAAGTCATAGCAGGAATTTGCTTTGTTGTTGAAAGTTTTTTTTCTGATAGTCTTTTTAGCTTACAATCGACCAGTCTGCTCTGTAAATTTTAAGTACAACAAGCAGCTCCATCACGTCACATGCCTGTCTTACCATTTGAAACAAACTGTACAATTTTACCCTTG
The DNA here is from genome assembly GCA_033124195.1 of Coracias cyanogaster. Taxonomy (NCBI): domain Eukaryota; kingdom Metazoa; phylum Chordata; class Aves; order Coraciiformes; family Coraciidae; genus Coracias; species Coracias cyanogaster. The sequence goes on along the minus strand of JAVSBS010022756.1, from coordinate 25,316 downwards.
ACTATTAATTCTTCAAACAGCATGTTTCTAAGAAAAGCATATATGATGTATTTAAAGAAAAAGAGACTGAGGTAATATAGTCAAGTGGCATTTAGCAGAAATTGGGATTAGGTCTGTATATTGATATATCCACCGACCTGTTTGGTTACCTGTTGTAAATTACCAGAAACTGCTTAGCTCCTGTTATTAATCCCAGTGGTGAGAACAATAGGAAGAGATTTTACAAGAAAAATTCAAGTTAAAACATTTATGTCATTAACCATTAGTATCTCTGAAACAGTATAGTTGGACAAGTCATCCACATATTTAGGCAGCATAAAAGTGGTAACACATTGGTAGCATATAAAAATCGTAGAAAGATCATGTGGCATTTGCTTTAATTTCTTTCCTTAATGGTAAGTCTGGTTAACAGCAACTGATAAAAACTGGAATGAGAGTCTGGTTTACTTGCATTAGTGTAGTTAAGGACAGATATGCATGCATGTTGAACTAATGAAGAATAAAACTAGATTTCCCTTCCTTTGCCACTAAGCATGTGTCCCAACCAGAAAGACTGAACTAGAGGCAAAGCAGTAGTTTAGCATGCAGCCTGTGCTTTCAGTACAGGCAGAATCCAATAGTCCCTTCAGTTCACTCAGTCAATGTCACAATTCTTGAGGAAACAATTCTTCACTTTAAGGCACTGTCAATTTCCTATTTTCATATCACAGCAATTTAAACTCAATTCTGGATAGTCTGTTCTATTTTTTAAAAATCCTGAAAGACTGCTGTTATCTTTGCAAGCAAAGGTCATTATTTTCTGCTTCCATAGGTTCTTTACACAGTGTCATTTTGTATGGTGATTTAGCCTGTTTTTATATGAGCACTGAGGTAAATTAATTTGGAGAATACACATCAGGAACAGAAAACAATTAAGATATCTAAACAGTCACTAGGGATTATTTGTAAATTCAGATTGGTTCAGTTTATCATTAACTCAAACCAAGAAAAAAACGTCCAGTTTCAAGTCAGTTTTGTCTTTAACATGAGCAGGAACGTTAGACAGGCCCCTGCATTTCCAACTAACCCTTTAGATACAATAATGTTCTAATCTAAAACAGTGATTTCTCAGAAGGTTTAAAGGTTTACTTCAATTACTGTTACGTGGCAAAAAGTTATAAGCCATTCTTAACCCCCAGATTCCAGCCTTCTCACAATCACACAGAACAAAATGAAGCACTTAAAGACGGTGCTCAATAGCAGGAAAAAAAACTGGTAGGAGAGGAAAACCTGCAACTTTTCTAAAGGTCTGCAGTGCTTTTTGTGATTTTCCCTGCAGCACACTGCAGCCTTCACATTTGATCCACAAACATCTTTTCCTCATTTCAAACGCACATAGCTCCATTCACAGTTAAAGCAGAAGTCAGCTCTGCAGCCCAAAATTGAAGTGTTCTCCCTAACCACCCAATTTCTTCCTGTCCCACATGGCACTCCTCAATTTATAGTTAGCTGCATCAGGAATCAAATTCAGACTTATAAGAGCAAGAAGCTCACAAACTAACAGTTCACCGACACACACGAGCCAATAAAACCACAGTGCAAGCCATTTTGTATGACTCACCACTGTTATGAGGATAAGAGAGCCAGTGAATTCCTCCCTGTGCATGCCCGTGTTCATCTGCAAGCAAAGGACTACTTCATAACAAAAAAAATTCAAGTCATGAAAGACACCAGAAAGCCCTCCTCTTGGTTGTGTCTTCTGCAGACAAAGTAACACTGAAGTGTTCAAGGGCCAAAGAGACTTTTTAAATTACCATCAATATGTTAAGAAGCTTTTACTTATTTTTTTTAAAACCTCACTGGTTTAGGCGGTATTGTGCTGATGCACATGAAAAAGCAGAAGACAACATGTCATTCTGTTGTATACACATTGGAACACAGGGTAACTCGATTTCAGTACAAGAATTACACAGCAAGTTTGTTAAGTAGCAGTCTCTTTCAGGTAACCTGTGTCTGCAAATAGCTTCTATAAAATGAACTTCAAATGTCTAACTAGAAGGACACTCTGGAAAATAATAAGTAAAATATTAATGTATACAGGGATTATGCATTTCATGGTTGTAAAAAAAATGAAGTGTATTTGATAGCATGAAGGTAAATAGCAATTTTTTGCTGTATCCACTACAAAACTTAATTGGTGCCGCTGGCAACAAAAGTCAACATTTAAAACACCATTAATAAAGAAGAAAACAACCCTTTATAGTCCAAGATTACATTAGGTTTACAATTAGTGAAAACATGTCTGGGATTTAGTTTCTAGTTTGCAACAACAGGATGAGCAGGTCTTTAAATCACCTAGGATGACAGTTATATCTTACTTCACCTGGGGGAGGGAACCAAACAAAAACCACAGGGCTAGTTTAAAAAGATCCTAAAAGTACAGAAAAATCAAATGCGTTCAGTAATTGACTAGAGAAAATGTCAGGCTGCTCATCTCAGAAAAGCACAAAAAGAGACAAATCTCAAGATATTCTGCCTACAGTGGAGGGGGAAGAACTCAACCCTAAAGATATTCCTGTGAAGCTAAACAAACTCTAAATGTATGAATTACCGTTCCTTATAGTTAAACAACCACTTACTTATTTTTACTTTTTTTTTTTTTTTGGCAGAGGACCATCAGACTCATTACTTAAAGTGCTCAACATAGGCCAGAGGAAATGGAAAGCTTTTCTTCAAAGTTCAAACACAGAATTCAGATCCTGTTGCCATTTGCAGAACAAACCAACCAAAAAAGAATCAAGATAAAGAGAAAAGCAGCAATAAAGCCTATCATGTCTGTTATGCTGCTTTCAGACTTCTTGGCAATGTCTCTCTCTTGATTTAGAGCACTGGCCAGTAACCTCCTAAATTCCCTTTGAAAAGGTCCTGTGCACTGGAACAACATATGGGAGGTATACACACACTACAGCTGTTAAACTTCTGCAACTCAAAGCCAAAAAGCTGTGAATACTCACGAGGCAAGCACTCGGTAAAGATGTAGCACAATGTTAATGCACCAACATGTAAATACTAGCACACAAAGTTTTACTCCTTCACATGGCATATGTTTCATAGAATGCAAGAGGTCTCAATAGGTGTTGGCCACTTCCCAAGACAAGTGTGAAATTCCTCAGAAGCAGTGAAAGAAGCAGTTCCAAACACCCACTCCTAAATCTGCATTTGGATCTGAAGAGCCTCATTGGCTCACAGTTCTGCTCAGTCAAGGAAAACCTGAGGCTAAATGGCCAAAAAATATGCTGTCCAGATCTGCTAATATATGAAAATAAGTCTTGTTTGTTTTGATTAATCACTACATTGCCAACTTTGTGTTTTTTATCAAGACTCTTTTTTCAACTACACCTAGGTATGGTTTAATAAATTCCTCTCCCCCATTCCCCAAACACAGCTCTTTGTTTGCAAAAATTCTTGATAAGGTATTACAAATAATTCCTCCTCAGCCAGAATACAACTGAGAGGAACAGATCAGAAGAAAAATGAAACTAGTAACCCAAGATTTGGAGATTTTTTTTAGTTAAAATTGATTCAGATCCCATGCAAATTAGACTAATTCAGATGAGCCCTCACTTCCAATCTCCAGGATTTTAATGAAACCCAAGAAACAACTAAATAAAGGCCTTAGGATAGCTTCCTCTCTGAGGGCAAATGGGATCCATCTACATAAAAAACTTTCAAAATAGTCAATGCCAAAAAAGTGTGGATATTTTCAAAACCAACAGTCACAAACAATGAAACAGTTTTTGAAATGACAAATATCAGAAATGAGAGGCTGAATAGGATGTTCTGACCTTGTTTGAAAACAACAGACTACAGGATGAGTTAAAAGGCTTTTAGAGCATAAGAAAGACACAGTGTCTTTCTAGAAAAAGTATAATCCAAATCCATTTTAAAATATAATCTTGTTACTACATCTGAACAGTAGCGCTATGAGCACACCAGATGATCATGACATCACCAAACAATGAGCAGAGGAGTTCTGTAGCGACCAAACTGTTCATCACAGAACTGAAGTTCAACACTACCTTTCTGCAAATTAGAGGAAAATGTGGGGTCTTTTTTCCCCTCTTTGTGCTTCATTTGACTTAATAAAAGGATCTTAAGATATCAACTGGAAACAAATGAAATTACTTCAGTGAAAAGGTACCCCCAGACCTGAGCTATTCTGTGATAGGATTTCTCTCCTACGCCTGCCTGCTCAAAAATTGCATTATAAACAAACTTACAACAGCATTTGATATTGCCAAACTTTGGAAATAGACCACTAGTAAATATGTAACTGCCCTTCCATGCTCTCCACCAGAGCAAAACACATACAACTGTATAGTTAACAAGCAGCTCGGGAAATGTTTAATGCCTGGGCTTACCTTTACTAAAAAGTCTTTGGAGGCATTCAAACCAAAGAAGAGACAGAAGATCCTTGCTTGCATGCTGCCTCACAAACTAATCAGCCCATTCCTTCACTATGTAAACTTTGCTGCAAATGGCCTTAAACCAGCAGATTCCAACAATGAAGGGAAAATGAAAATAACATTTCCCAACTGATAGATCTATCTGGCTTTACTACTTTTGGTTCAGTATTTTCCTTCAATATTCTTCAAATGATTTTGGCTAACATCAGCAGCATTAATGGTCTGAATTCATTGTTCCCCTGTTCAACTTCCGTCTGTTACTCAAAACACTCATTGCACTTTTTCTCTTCTCTTTTACAAAGGACTCTTTGATATTGTGTGAGCGTGGTCACTACACCACAAAAGATGCTGGTCTTGCTCCAGCTGAAGGTGATGAGAACTTGACAGGAGAAGAATTTAACTGATGTCACAAATACAATTCCTGCTTAAGGTAATCTGCAACTAAGCCAGCACTGGGCTGAAGCCGAAATTTCAACTATCCCTGGCCTAAAGGTTTCAAAACAAAAAGTTGAGAGAGGAACTCTACCTTTAAACAGTTACCACTTACTTTTTCTGATAATGACACAGGAAAAGCTAGCTGTTAACCTTGTATCCCATCTCACAGAGCGGTCAGAGCTCCTAACTGCATGTAGGCACTGTTGCAAGAGTTTAACAGCTTAACCACAAGCAGTTTCATAGTGGAACTGTGGTATGAATTATATGAACACTGGACAAGATTTCCTTGGACTCCTTTCATTAAGAAGGCAGATTAGAAATAGTTACAGGCTCACATTGAAAAAAGACATCTGAAGTTTCCAATACTTCAACTTTCTATGCAACAAGACAAATGCCTAGCTTAAGAACATAGAGCATTAATGAGCTAGCAGTTGCCAGATTTGGCCCTCTGTAATTGAGGTAAAATAAAGTCAAGCAAAGAAGTTTATACTAAGGCATTTAAACTCAAATGAAAATGGGTTAAGAACCTGTACAAAAGTTACTGCAGCTCAGCAGATGCATATTAGCCTGTCAAACCATTGTAACTCAGGGTGTCACAGTCCTTAGCCTCTCAAGTCTTTCAAAATGCTACAGAGATAACATAAGACAGGTACTTCACCCTTGTATGCCAAGAAGATAACTCCTCTGGTTGAAGGATGATTCACCACCTCTATGCCCTCTTCTTATAATATCATTCTTCTCCCCTCCCTCCCCCTCAATCAGTTGGTCTTTACCCATAATTCAGATTCACTTCTTCAAAGATTAAAACAGTTTATAATGCTGCAAGAGAAACAAGGAGCAGGGAGCAGTATTGATGGCATTTCCAAAGAAATATGTGGTTGTTCTACATCACTGGTGTACCACACACTAGAGAAGGTGCTTTTATGCCATCTCCACACCTTTTTTCATCATTTACACAGATCACTTGATCACCATGTTTTGCTCTACTTTTAAGTGCTCCCCAACTTCTAGTTCACAATTTTCTGCAGCTGTGAGCCAAACAACAAAAATTTCACACACAAAGGGTTATATATTTACTCAAAACACATACTGGACATGAATTTGTCCAGTTCCCTCTTCCGTATGCTAATTCCCACAGTGACATAAGAAAATTCTACCTCCAAAGAGACCAGCACAAAACAGTCATTACCTGACTGATAACATCCATTTCCAAATGAAGCAGAGAGTTGTAACACCCAAAGAGCCTCAACAATGCCCTTAAGCAGGCAATATTTCACATGTTAGATCCTTATGGAAATTCCACATAAGCATCTTCCAGTACAGATATCCCCAAAAGGTCTCCATTTGTTTTTCTTCTATTGTGTGCTTTCCTGTTGCCCCATCAAGTGATAATGTAGACTGCTTCCTTTTTAAATAAATGCTTTGTGAAAAAGCACAGCTACAACTCAGTTATTAATATTAAGTATTATGTTAAAAATGCACCAACTCATTTGACTTGGTTTTAAACTGTAACTACATTAACACTATCAAAAGCTTTATATTTATACAGTTTTTAAGGTCAACCAAATAAAGCGAAAATACCACTTTACAACTAGAAATTGGGCCACTTTTCAATACATTAAAGACATCTTAATTGTCCAAGTTAAAACTGACATTCGAACATCTTTACTAGCTATTACCATTTATAATCACTGCAAGATGTCTGAGTTCAGGCAATCACTTCAGTTGGAAAGTAGAAATACATCTGTAGCAATTAAAATTTTATTCAGCTCCACAAAAGAGAAAAGTATCAACCTATAGCTCTTTTTACAATATAATACACCAGTTTCACATACTAAATTCAGCTGCAGTGATTAAATACTCTTTGCAGACAGAAGCACAAAAATAGATTGATTTCTCACCTGATTGACTACAGCTAAATAATTCTATATTGTAGAATTGAAGGTGGTTTTCTGCATACCACCAAACGACTGTGTTGAGGCTTCTCTATATTTCTAATACCAGCGTTTAACTGAAAGTACTACTAATTATCTAGGTTTTGGAGTTGAGCTCTACAAACCAGCTACAAGGGCAGCAACACTAACGATCTTTACGTGCCAAGCAGATGCTCTCTGCTATAAAGCAAGCATGTTGGGCAGAAGCAGTTTTAACTTGCAAATGAAGTGCATAACTTGCTATACAATAGCATATTTTGTTCAAAAAAAAAAAAAAAAAAGAAGAAAAAATCTGACATCTTACATCAGTACTAGCTTCCTTTCTAAAATTTATTTCACGAACACTGTAGCTAATTGTTCTGTGTTCATCCAGACCTGCAAGGCAGGCATGACTACAACAGGAAAAAATATAAAGGCCAAGTAAGTAGTTTTCAAATAATTGTGTATGTATGATGTAATTATCACAGGAAAGCTAATTATTCTTGCAAAATTATTAGAAAACCTGTAGTTGGCAGAGCATTTAATAAAGTTTTATAAACTTTCACAGGAAGCATTCAGAAATGAGAGGAAAGAACAACAACCTAAGCAATGCAAGACCACGGGCTTTCAAACCTATGCTACACAGAAATCAAACATGGCTGCATTCACTGCTTAAAGCACAGCCTCTTATCAGCATTTTCAGGAGCAAGTCTTCTCTTACCACAAGTAACAGACTGCTGGAAAAAATTCTAATAGCTGACACACAGCTTTTACAACACTGCACCAAAAAAACCCCACCAACAAAAAAAACCCACAACAAAACCAAACTTAAGACTGTATGTAGCATGTGCAGAATATGCTACTTCAGAAATTAAGATTATCTCCTCACAGCACTGTGCTTGCACTGTGTTTGCAGAGAGCAGAAACTAGCTTTTCTTCAAGCACTCCCCAGGCAGATAGGAGAGCCCTGGGGCATGAGGCACCACCAGTGACTCCCCACAAGTCATGTGCTCCTGGCTAGAGCAGAGGAGTTCACCTAGCCAGCAAAGCATTATACAACCTGGTACTACTTTTCAATTGATGGAAAGAACAGATGCTTTTGAAATCTAGGTCTTCAGCAGAACATATCAGGGGTCCCACCCTCTCCACATATTGAACATATGCTCACACTCACGGTGCCTTCTCTACAGCCACCTAGTCAATAGCAGAGTGAAACATTCTTTTTGCGTCAATAGAATAACTTTCAGGAGAATAACGAAAATTTAAGTAGTCCAGATCTTTAGAAGAGGCAGCTATTTTTTTTTAAGGCTATCTCCTAGAGTGATGAGGATTTGGAGCAACAAATCTTACACATTTGATATGTAGCAGAGCAAAAAAACCCAAATCCCACCACCATTAATATGCCCATGGACCGTAATTATTCACTTCAATTTCTCAGATACTTTTTTTTTTTTATTATTTGAAAATATCAATCTTATTTCTCTCCTCTTCCAGTCATTTTTGTCTGTCTTGCTCTTGAGGAGATTAATTTCATGTAGGAAAGCATACGCTTTGCATAGGACATAATACCCCATATGAGAGCAATTAAATTACATAAAAAGTGACCAGGAATAATAATGCAATTATTTCTTTGTTAAATAAGGTATTTTTAAGATGGAAGTAAGATCGGACAAAAACAGTGGTTCAGCCATCTCCAAAAGAACTCTTTATTCAAAAGAAGAAGAAAAAAAAGATATTATAAAGGTAAGACATTTCACTAAGTTACCATATTCACAAAAAAACCCTAAACAAAACCATACAACCCAAACCCCATATTCTTGTGATTCTTGAAGATAAAATTAAAAAAAAACCCCAAACAAGCAACTCAATCCCTCCTTCTCCCAAAAAACCCTGTTTTTACAGTGAAGCCTCCCAAGCTACCAAAGCTGCAGTGTTAAGTAATTTTAATATGTTCTTGCTAGTAAATATGTTTTTGAAAGCCACTAAAATAAAAATGAGCATTTTCTTGGCAATTTGCCATTAACAGACCAACAATTATTTCCTATGTGCAGTACTACCGCCAACACAGCAAGGTGGTGGCAAGCTGAAAAGGTACTCAGTTTCAGGCTTTTTTCCCCACACAACATTAATTGAAACTGGCTTACATTACTTGACTAACACAATAAAAGAAATTCTGCTGTTACTTGACTATAAGAGTACACCATCCATTAGATATTATTGCACAGTTGAAATATGTTATTCATATGTACTCACAGAATTTCACAATATTTAATATTCTAACCACTTATGTCCTAGAAAAGCACTTTATCATAGCAGGAAGGCTAAGGCCCTCTTGGAATTAAATTTGGCAAATGATGTAAAAGTCAACAAGAAGGGCTTCTTCAAGTATGCCAGTAGAAAAAGGAAGACTAAAGAAAATGTGGGCCCACTGCTGAATAAGTTGGGTGCCCTGGTGACAAAGGATGCAGAGAAGGCAGTTACTGAATGCCTTCTTTGCTTCAGTCTTTACTTCTAAGACCAGCCCTCAGGAACTCCAGTCCCTGGAGGTAAGAAAGAAAGCCTGGGGGAAGGAAGACTCTCCCTCAGTTGATGAGGATCATGTTAGAGATCACTTAAGCAAACTGCACACACACAAATCCATAGGTCCCAAGGGGATGTACCCCAAAGTGCTGAGAGTCAGCTGATGCTATTGCTAAGCCACTCTCCATAATTTCTTAAAGATCATGGAGAATGGGTGAGGACTGGAAGAAAGCCAATGTCACTCCAGTCTTCAAAAAAGGCAACCACAGGCTAGTCAACCTCCAGCCCTGAAAAGATGATGGCACAGCTTGTTCTGGAGATTCTCTCTAAGCATATGGAGGAAAAAGGGCATCAGGAGTAGTCAGCAAGGATTCACCAAGGGGAAATCACAGTTAACCAATCTGATAGCCTTCTATGATGGTGTGACTAGCTAGAAGAGGGGAGAGCAGTGGATGTTGTCTACCTCAACTTCAGTAAGGCTTTTAATACTGTGTCCCATAACATCCTCATAGGCAAGCTTAGGAAGTGTGGGTTAGATGAGTGGACAGCAAGGTAGATTGAGAACTGCTTAAGTGGCAGAGCTCAGAGGGTTGTGATCAGTGGCACAGAGTCCAGTCGAAGGCCTGTACCTCACAGTGTTTGCCAAGGGTCCAGTCTTGTTCAACATATTGATCATTGACCTGGATGAGAGGATGAAGTGTACCTTCAGCAAGCTTGCTGATAGTACTGAACTGGGAGCACACCAGAAGGCTGTGCTGCCAGTCAGTGAGACCTGGACAGACTGGGAAGCTGGGCAGAGGGGAATCTCATGATACCTGATACTTGCAAGGGCAAGTATCAAGTCCTGCACCTGGTGAGGAATAAAGCCATGCACCAGTACAGGTTGGGGGTCGACCTGCTGGAAAGTAGCTCCATGGAGAAGGACCTGGGAGTGCTGGTGGACAAGTTAACCATGAACCAGCAGTGTGCTCTTGTTGCCAAGAAGACCAACGGTCTCCCGGGATGCATTAAGAAGAGTGTGGCCAGCAGGTCAAGGGAGGTTTCTCCTCCCCCTCTATTCTGCCATAGTCAGGCCACATCTGGAGTACTGTGTCCAGTTCTAGTTGCTTGCTCCCTAGTTCAAGAGTGATAGGGAACTAATGAATAGAGTCCATCAGAGGGCCACAAGGATGATTAGGGTACTGGGGCACCTCTCTTGTGAGAAAAGGCTGAGAAACCTGGGTCTGTTTAGCCTGGAAGAGAGAAGACAGAGGGGATCTTATCAATGTTTATAAATATCTGAAGGGCAGGTGTCAAAAACATGGGGCCAGTCTCCTTTCACTGGTGCCCAGAGATAGGATGAGGGGCAATAAGCACAAACTAGACCACACAAAGCTCCACCTAAACATAAGGAAAAAAATTCTCTACTTGAGAGGGTGATGGAGCATTGGAACAGGCTGCCCAGAGAGGCTGTAGAATCTCCTCCTTTGGAGACTTTAAAAACCAGCCTGGACACATTACTGTGTAACCTACCTTAGATGTATCTGCTTTAGTGGTGGGGAGGTGGACTAGATGATCTCTAGAAGTCCCTTCCAACCCCTACCATTCTGTGATAGCACCAACTTTACCACAGATGAAGTATGAGGCATAGATGGCAGCCTCACAGGGAAACCTGAAGGGTAAAATGCACCTACACCATTTCCCCTTGCAAATATTTGCTTTCATTGCATCACTAAGAACTGAAAGTTTATTCAAAGTACAGCAATGTATCTAGAAAATAAATACGCTGTGTATGTTTTGTGCAAAAAAACCTGCAAAAATTAGACTGCAGAGTTCAGAAAGTCTGTCATATATATAGACTACTACCTATTTTCATTTAAAATTGCAGTAATAATACATACCTACAAAAACCTGCTGAAAACAACCCGAGAACCTTGCAATGTTCTGGAGAAGGCCACAGACAGGAAAGTGCTGTTATTTTCTTAGAGAGGTCAACACAAACCAAGCTGGAAAAGGCAACTGAAGTATTTGTCACCAATTATGCCTCAGCCCTCTTAAGTGTCTGGATATAGATTTCCATGACTACTGAAACTGCAAACCAGTTCCTTCTTAACTTGCAGAGTTGCCTTTCAGACAGCAATGCAAGTCTTCAAGGCCATACAAATGAGGTGTCTTTGACAAGCCCACATATCCCTCCCTACAGCTAGTCCATTCTGGAATACCTTATTGGAAATGTTAAGTAAACTGCAAGCAAAACATAATAAAGAACAAATAATTACACCTAAACCATGCTGCAAAACACTGAGCAGCATGTAGATATACATTATGTAGTTCTTCTAAACAAAATGCTGGTCATCTCAAAACCATGAAGGGTGTGCCTAATGGTACACTGTAGCCAAATGGCTCACTGGATAAACAGCAAATTAGGACCTGTTCATCACCATTCACTCTATTTCACTTGTTGCTACAGGAAGGGGGAAGATGAACTACTTTATTTCTATTCGCAGCAGAAAAGTAATCTACATGCAATCCATCAGTACTTGAATTAGATACACATCAAATCACTCATCCCTTGAAAGTACAGAATCAACATTGCTGGCCTTGGTCTGCTGCATCAAGTAAAAACAAACATGAAGCACCCCATAAGGCAAGTTACAATGCAGTTACAGAACGGAAAACTACAAATCTGTCTGCCCTATGATGGAGAAGAACAGACTAAGCAGTAATTTCACATCAATATTAAGCTCTAAGGATGTTTCACATTAAAAACCTCAGAATAGCTGTCAAGACACCAAAAGAAAGTATCATTTAGTGCACAGAGGTTGATTCTATTAGCCAACCACATTAATACATATTGCCTAAAATAAACCTGGAACTACACACATAGAAGTGTACATTGTCGTAAACGGGTGCAGGGGAAATCCATCAGTTTAAGAAGTATGCTTATAAACCAAGCACAACTGCTATTCTAAGGACTTCAGAACTAGCTTCTTATGTATATTAGTTAAAAAGCCAAATCAAAAGTTACTTTCATTGTATCATTTATGGTCGGTAAGTCTTATAAATAAGGTTTAGTGCTAAGTCATCAAGGCAAAAATCAGGTTTTTTAATCCAAGATGTGAAGGGATTGGTGTTTCTCTCTTCACCAAAAGGGATTTTTAAGCTTAAAGATGGAAGTTAGAAGTCACCATCTTCTTCTGAAAGCAAATATAACTGCAGGTCTGCCACTACCAACATTAGTATGTGTTCAAGAGAAACAAGAGCCATGAAAAAGCTTTCTAATTTTGTCTGCTTACACTGACAGTATAGTACATGAAGTCCTCATACACAGTAAAATCAGTTACAGTCGAATACAAGCCCCTATCTACTTTAGGGATAAGATGGCCAAACATTTGCAACCCAGAGCAGCCTGACTGCTTTCCTTTGCATTCTGTTGAGTTCCAATACAAGATAATGAGACGCTGCTGGTTTTTTTATGTGCTTGTGATTCATAGCAAAATATCATTCTGGGGAAAACATGTATATACCTAGTAGTAATTAGGTTATTTAATGCCATTAAAAGCAATTTGACCAGGACCAAGTATATGCTAGATAATGGATCAGATCACTCTTCACAGTAATTAAATTACAACATAACACCTTGAGCCTTCTAAAAATAGGTAGGGTAACATAAGTAGCATGACTACTGGTAAGCAAATTATGACCAAGAATGATGTGAATGAGATTTTGGATGGAGGAGATAGCTACTTACAGGTATCAACAACTAATAGCACCAGAAACAAATTTATCTTACTACATTTATATATGATTATATACGTGTATTATCTAGATATATTACAATATGAAGGGAAAAAAGGAAAAAATTCAACATTTCTGTATTTCTGAAGTTGTTTACCTGCATCACAGCTTTGTACAAACACTGAACAAAGCATAAATAAAATCCCTGGTGTCGCGGTCCAGGCGCCAGCATCCGTACCGCCTCCCAAAAGGGAAGAGGATCGAGAGCCAGGCGAGACACTACCCCAACAAGCTCGTAGGCAACCACCGAGATTGATGAGTATTTAACAAGTTTATTACCAAATATATTCTAACAAAACCTTATTTACTCTATGGATATATTATGATATCAAAGGACG